>WEDG01005760.1:0-233292 GCA_017591395.1 Schistocephalus solidus | reverse complement strand
GATCTGCTGAAGGAAGGCCTGGGAATTTTTGACGCTATATTGCGATCCATCAGTCAGATGCTTCAGATACCTGTATAACCATTTGGCAAGGTTGTACGTGGGCGATCGAATGAGTGGTACTATGATTTTCAGTGGTGCTTACGGCTTTGTGCACCTTTGGAAGGCCATACGCATGTGCGATACGGTGATCACTGAGAATCATACATTTGGAATCAGCAGCACTATCGCGAGTCAAAACCCCACAGTAAAAAGAGCAGCAAACGAATGTAATTTACCGCATTCCGTGTGCAAATTACTTTAGCGCATACGTAGGCCACACGGGTCGACAACTTGGGACCAGCATAAACGAACATAAATTGGCCATCCGCCGACGCGATCCCTTGTTCCTCGTGTTTGCGCACGCCGTGGACTGTGACCACCGCTTCAATTGGAACGCAACCGAAGTGGTCGCCATGGCTAACACCAAGCAGGCACGAGAATTCCTCGAAGCTTGGCACTCCAACACAAACAGCATCAACCGCCATATCGATCTGGACTCTCAATACGAAGGCTTGCGTGCCCGGCTCACTGACTTACGCCCACAACCTAACCAGGACCGCTAATCTTTTCTGGGCCATGTTGAATCTCACTGTCTAGTCACCCCTCCCCTGACATGGCAAACAACAGTTGAGACTATTAACACCTCCAACATCGGTGCACTTACCTCTGCCCCCATCCCGCATCGACGACCATTATGTTTACCGTCTGCAGTCGCATTCAGTCACCATCCCCCTTCGCCTCCGACACAGGGAGCCCTAACAGCCCCCCCCCTAACCGGCTCCAATCCAAATTATGTGGCCATTCCTCACACCCCAGTTGGTTGTTTTGTCCTTGTCTGTCCTGTAGCACAAACTGGTCATCTGACCATTTCATTTCTCCTCTGTTCATTTCGTCTGACGACGGGTTGGTGTGACCAACTTGAAAAATTCACGAGTAAAAACTCGATTTTTTTCCGACATTCGGTTAACTTTTCACTCGATGGAACAAACCCTGCATAAACTCTACGGTCTGCTTTATGCCATTATTCGCACTTATGCATATCAGCATACTCTTAATGCGGGTTCGAATCCCAGGTTTGCCACACTTGGGATTGGGTATGACTGGCTGATGACGGCTACTGCCAGAAAATGGCCATTCGGTCTCCCCTTTGTCTTTGTCGGTTCCATTCCATCATATGCTACACGTCGCTATGCGACCGCCCGCGAGGGCTCTAGTCTGAGCTCCAGGGGCACAACGGAACATACATGTTCCTTAAGCAGATCGGTGAGCCCCACACTTTCATCATATTCCCCGATCACAACCGACAAAACACGAGCCCGTGGCGCAAATGGCAGAGCGTTCGACTCAAAATACCAAAGGTCGCGGGTTCGAACTCCAGGTGCGCACACTTGGGATTGGGTATGACTGGCTGATGACGGCTGATAAGCCAGAAATGACCATTCCGGTCTCCCTTGTCTTTGTCGGTTCCATTCCATCATATGCTACACGTCGCTATGCGACCGCCTGCGAGGGCTCTAGTTTGAGCTCCAGGGCACAACGGAACATACATGTTCCTTAAGCAGATCGGTGAGCCCCACACTATCATCATATTCCCGATCACAACCGACAAAACAACGAGCCCGTGGCTCAATGGTAGAGCGTTCGACTCAAATATTAAAGGTCGAGGGTTCGAATCCCAGGTGTGCCACACTTGGGATTGAGTATGACTGGCTGATGACGGCTAATAAGCCAGAAATGGCCATTCCGGTCTCCGTTGTCTTTGTCAGTTCCATTCCATCATATGCTACACGTCGCTATGCGACCGCCTGCGTAGGCTCTAGTTTGAGCACCAGGGCACAACGGAACATACATGTTCCTTAAGCAGATCGGTGAGCCCCACACTATTATCATATTCCCGATCACAACCGACAAAAAAACGAGCCCGTGGCTCAATGGTAGAGCGTTCGACTCAAATGCCAAAGGTCGCGGGTTCGAATCCCAGGTGTGCCACACTTGGGATCGGTTATGACTGGCTGATGACGGCTAATAAGCCAGAAATGGCCATTCCGGTCTCCCCTTGTCTTTGTCGGTTCCATTCCATCATATGCTACACGTCGCTATGCGACCGCCTGCAAGGGAGCTCTAGTTTGAGCTCCAGGGCACAACGGAACATACATGTTCCTTAAGCAGATCGGTGAGCCCCACACTATCATCATATTCCCGATCACAACCGACAAAACAACGAGCCCGCGGCTCAATGGTAGAGCGTTCGACTCAAATACCAAAGGTCGAGGGTTCGAATCCCAGGTGTGCCACACTTGGGATTGGGTATGACTGGCTGATGACGGCTAATAAGCCAGAATAGCCATTCCGGTCTCCCTTGTCTTTGTCGGTTCCATTCCATATATAAATATATAAAACGTGCGCATAAATAATGTCGTACTAATGCTCATAGGTGTTAAATCGATCGATAGCTTGAGTACGTTTAATTCCTGAGATGGAGAAGAGGCGTCAATGTCTGTGTGGACATGTGATTCGTATTTACGTGATTTTCTCATGTATGCACACAGGATTACTGAAGAGGGAAACCCAAACATGAAGCTTAGCGGTTTGAGCGACTTGTTAAAAATAAACGGCATTTAGGTTGAACTTAAACAAGATAAATATCGTCCAAAACACTGCTACACGAAGCATTCCTACTTACAGGGTACTGAAGGTTCCCCTTTTAAATAAAACTATCAGGAAGCCTACGTCTCCCTGAGAAGCCCGTTATTTGAACAATTTTTAAGAAGCAGAATCAAAAGCGAAGTATTACCAAGTAGCAGGAAGCGTGCCCTTTTTCGGCGTAGAAGTTCATTAGAGAGACAAACGCAAGATGGGTTTGTGTTGATAACTGAAATTAGGAAAAAAACTGTGTTAAGGGACACCACGGCTATAGACAATGGAGAAGCGAAAATATGGAGACATTAAGTCAATCATAACAAGTTCAAAAATTTGAAGTGCCAGTCGATTCCCTATCTTATGAAATATCAACCAAAATTCCAAAATTTATATGGTTACAATATTGTTTATCGTGCAAACTAATCGCAAGATATTTCAGCCACGTCAACCTACCGGTTTTAAACGAGCTTCTTTCTGGTCTACGAAAAAAAGCGTGATTTCAAATAGCCTACTTAAGCAGTATGCATTTTTCTCATTTAATTTTCATGTCCTTATAAATTTAAATATATTTTATAGAAAACATGTACCAAAATATTATTTCGTGTACTCTTTTGGTAGTATATTACGTTGCCTTTAAATTGTATACTTGAAAAAGGGTAGGCTTCGGGTTTAAAAACTTTCTAAATTGACTAATAAATATGAACTGTACGGGCCGTTCCACTTGCATTCGACGCCTGCAAAATACATGCTGCATACATTTTCTCTTTCTCAGAAAAATCACAAATCACGCTATGAGAAATGGGTGACATACTGCTCATATCATTTTAGAATGGATGCGAATTATATCGCATACTTTATGAACAACATTAATAGCTTGAGAGTTATGAGGTAGTATGAATAAACATTTAATTGTTGCGAAAATTTCCTTATTATAAGCTTTTTAAAACCGAACGCTACCCTGCCTTAAAGTATAAATATCAAGGAAGGCGTAATTAGCTACCACATAAGTACACGAAAGGATTTTTTGTGCACATGTTCTCTTAAATATATTTGAATTTATAAGGGCATGGAAAATCAATTAGAAAATTGTATTCTACTTAAGTAGTCACTTTTTACTGAAAGCCGTTCAGTCAGAAGCCAGCACCCAGACGGGACTGATGTACTTTCGGATTAGGCTGCATGATAAATAATATTAAAACACTACCTTAGTAATCTGTTAGAATCGAAAACACATTGCGGAATTTTGGTTAAAATTTCGTGAGATAGGGAATCTACTGTACGCAAACTGGTCTAAGAGGGAAAATTAGACAAACAGCTGAATGTTGGAAACGCTTGATAAATACCTTGTGATTCAAGGTGCACCGCCCCCGTCAAATTTGTGATAAGGAACTGTCACCTTTAGTAGTCCCTCTACCGAAATATAAGGGAAATAGGCTAAACCGTGTAGGTGGGCTGGATTAATATGGGTACTAAGGAAGGCTTCACGTAGTATCGGCGAACATGGCCGGCTGATAGGCTGTACACATGAGGCCGGGTTGAAGTGACAAGAAGGTAGAACTGGAACTTTCGTGCAGAGGCTGGCAACGTCCAACTCCCAACGCCCATCTAGGGCTTGCAGTTGACTTGTGGATCCCTTCGGGTCAACTGTAGTAGCAGCACAACCTACACCCCCACGGCCACTAATAACGATGAATACACTACATCAAGGAATACTGTCCAAGTCAACAGAATAGTTCTAACCCATCCACGCTGTAAAGGCACGTTCTGCGTGTGCTAGAGAGCCTTCGTTGAACGCCTTTGCGTCGCCTCTAGATAGTCAACATAAAGTCGTGGACTACTCGCCAAAAAACCCACACCAACTAAACTTGAGAAGCTGTACGAGCTACACGAACGATCCGACCATAGTGAGTGGTTAGAAAAAGAGGCGCGTGAAGGCGCCGCTCGAACGATCCGCCACACGGCGCGCGCGTGCGGATTTCGCGCCAGCTCTCGACCAGGTTGAAGGTTTACGCAACCAGTCAGATGACCCCGAAGTCCAGTCGACATACTATCCGATTGGTCGAATCTGAGTCCGACCTTAGAACTTTGCCATATGTTCCCTTTCGATTGAGATACACTGTTAGAATACGTCAGTACACATTTAGATCCACTTTGCTGTTAAGTTATGAGTTGAGGATTCGGTCAAGGAGAGTTGCTGAACTGGCGACCAGCAAGGCATGCGGCATGCTCATAATAAAGCCTTTGCATGACCTATGCCACCCATACGGAGTTATTTTGCTTCGGGAAGCTGATAGCTCGATGTGCGCCCGTTACTACTTCAATAAATACCTGAACTGCGGTATCAGAGAATGACCGGTGGCGAGGCACTGACAAACTTCGGTTCGATGAAGTGCTTATGATCCATCTGGCAGACCTGCCCTATGGATCATCTGCGCTGCGTACCAGCGCATGTTTGTGTTTCCGGTCCCGGCAGGTTATCAGAGTTATGATGGGCGAACTGAAAGCAAAATAAACTCGAAAAAACTGCACCAATCCACCCATATTTTCTGTCATCCCTCCACCCTACAGCGTACATGGCTATGAAGTGGAGCGAGTGCAGTGGAACAAGTGCTTGATGCAGCGGCTGCAAAACCTAAGCCCGCGCACTCCGCTACCGAATATCACTTACATAGCATTTTTGATGTACCAGAATGCCATTTATCAACCTATCTCTCAACTGTCCGGCAATGCGGAGTGATGTCTTCCTTCCAAAACAACACTATGACCCGAACCTGCTCCAATTACATATATTTAATTGGGGTAACGATTGGACCCAGCGAGGACACCAGCGAGGACGAGCAGCAGATGCTGCCACCGCATGAAGCCACGTTCCTCCAAAAACATGAGAACGGATAAATGCCCAAATTAACTACAACAACTGGTTCCCATTTCTATGATCGTAAGGCTCGTAGTAAGATACATCACAGAGTTTAACGTTCAAATATGTTTAAATACGTCAGCGTGAAGTACTCTTCTTGTTTTATCGTTCAGTCAGGTTGACTTGATCAGATATCATTTTCTAGTCCATGGCGAGCACTTACCTGACAAACTCCGCAGAACGTCAGGTGGACCGGGGCTTGGAAGGTTGTCAACGAAAAGGATAACTCGGACCGCGCAGTCAGCCCAGTGTTTTTGTGTGGAGTGTCTGAGAGTCAGGCTGCAATGACTCCCCTTTAATGGGTCCTCTACAGCACTAACATTTGCTGGAATCCGAGTCAGGTGAGGCGGCACCCTTTGGGACGGTTCCGGCCGCGCAAACCCCCTGCGCCATCTTCCGCCTCCGGTCTTCTTGACTTGGTCACGACACCAGGCCCCGGATGGGGAGGGGAATAGATAGCCGCAGATGCAGCGCAAATACATTATCACTACAGACTAAGCCAGGCGCAAGTCACCATCCCTACACAATTTTGCTGTGTAGCACACGGTGGGCCTCAGTGGATAGGACGGTCGAAATACCATCTGAGGAAATATAAAGGGTTTCCTTGTTTATAATATATTAATTTATAAATTATAGGGCGGAATTTTCGCACGTCAATACCTGGGCGTGTGTATGTGCGTTGGTCATCCAGTCCTACCATGGAAAGAAGTCCCTTTCTCGACTTATTGTCTAATAATTTGAAGAGGCTATCTATTTAATATGTGGAATGGGGTAGTTGTTTTCGCAATATTACAAAAAGTGAGGCTTTAGACGGAGCAATAATCAAACGCATACCTCGGGTTTTGACTCGTCAAAGAAAAGGATGTCGGGACGGACTATCTGCTTCCAGATCGGATCCTTAAAAAGAATTAAAAGGAAAAAAATGCTGCGGTAATTGGTAGTCATTTGTCTGGTTAAAATTATACTCTTTTTTATATGTTGATAAGGGAAAATTGAAGTCATTTCAAAATGTAAGGCACTCCATGGACAAAATTTGGGAATAAGGCCACTTAATTTGCCAATAAAAAGATTTCCTAACGTTCCAACACCCGCCGTCACGCTAGCGCTAATAAGCTATTTGGGCTATAAAGGCAGTATTCAATTTGCATGTCGGGAGAATTAGATGAGACTGAGTCCTCATTTTCAGATCTCCGCTTGACTATGATTATTCTTATGCCTTCAGGCGTGGATTTGGGCATTAACACAATAACTGGTTTGGTGTGATTATTCCAGCAGTTTTTTGAAAGATTTAACGACTGGTCTTGGATCAGAATTGGCTCTAACCTGAGGCATTAAACCGGTCTATAACTCCCCTGTGCAGATTGTGAAATTTACGACGTGCCCAATTTGACAGTCTTTCTGCTACTACCTATAGCTAAAAGTCTTAGGTGGACGACATGCCACCTTAATGTGTCAACCCAAAAAGCTGTGGCACAATCCGATGCTTTTTTAATACCAGCGTTCCATATTTAGAAACACCCATAATGTGGGCATCGCATTTTTACATGTTTTGTCTTTTGAAAATAACTTCGAGGAAATTTTCACACAAAAATAAAAATGCACTAATAGCAGCTTTGGTTTCCCGCCGAGGCTAGACATCTTTTCGATTGCAGTTCGCAATCCATAATTAACCGAGGTGGCAAGGAACATGCTAGTAACAGCAGATTAAGGTTTGTTATATTTTCTTCGCTCTATTTTAAGCCCACTGCGCCTAAGAACCGATAAAGTGACTTGCAGTAGACTTCCCATCTCATGAAATGTCAGAAGAAATTCTGAAATGTGTTTTTGGTTCGAGCAAATTACATAATTAGCGTTGTATCGTGCAGCCGAATCTTAAAATACGCAGTCACTTCAGCATGCCAACTTCTTTCTGATCGCGTTCAAAAAGCAAAAAAATGGCTGCGTATATAGTATGCATTTTTCTCATTGACTTTCGATGCCCTTATAAATTCAAGTATATTTTATAGCAAACATGCACGATAATATTCTTTGTTGTAATCGTTTGGTAGCAAATTACACACACAAATAAAAAGCTTTCCAAATTTCCGAATAATCGTGAACCCCACTGGCCGCTACACTTGCAATCAGGGTTTTAAAAATACATGCAGTATAAATTCTTTCTCAGGAAAATCGCCAAATTTTCTATGATTTCAGAAAGGGGTCACAGATTTCTCAGCAAAGTTTGCAATATATGTGGATCTTTTTATACACTTTACAGACAACATTAATAAATTTACGGATACGATTTATCATGAATGAAGCTTTCACGGGCCTAAAAGCTCTTAAAATTATAAATGACTTCAAACGGAAATATACACTTTCTTCGAGTATAAAATATGAAGGAAGTGTAACTTGCTATCAAACGAGTACTAGAAAGAACATTTTTTCCAATTTTTCTACAAAATATAGTTAAATTTATAAGGACATTAAAAAGCATTGACAAAATGCATACTAATTAAGTAGCCCTTTGGTAGAGTGCAAAAGGTTGCTCGGGGCGGGATTGAACCGGCGACCCCACTCCTTCAAGATCGACGCCTACCTGACTGCGCCATCACGGCACGAACAAAGGGCGGCTCTAGAAGCCTTATAAATTGGTTACAGCCAAAGCACGAGGAAAACTATTGTGGCGGTTGTCAAACGCTAGCCTCCAAGTTAAATCAACTGGAGGAAGAAATCAGGATTATGAAGAATTTTATACAACAGACCCTCGTTTCAGAGGATCGATTGCCAGCATCAACGCATAGAATAACACGGAGTAGAGCACGAGGCAACCTACACAACAAATCCCCAAATATTTACAATGTGGTATCTAAGATACCAGTCAAGAGTAGTGACGTAGAGCCTCCAGTAACACTGAAGAATAAGAAAAAGGTGAAAAGTAAGACCATAGGGACGGGTACCAAAATCCAAAGGGGATGATTTCAAACTCGCCAGAAGAGCAATCGAAGGTACCAATGAACGAGCTAAACGAAATACGACAGATAACGATTAACGAAAATAGTCTCCAGGCCACGCGCGCTTCATCAGGGCAAATATAGAGGAGCTGTTGCCCACCGAATGGATGACACAAAGTGGACCCACAACGGTAGTACCTCCCCAAGCCAAAGACGTTGAAGCCAGTATTGAGGAAGCCCCAACATCAGCCAGGCAAATTATTCAACAGAACCCCCTGGATATAGGTGCTGTGGACAGGTCACAATGCATAATCGTCCACTGGTTTCGTGAATCAACCAACGAAATCCCCAGGTGTAGAATAAATGATGATATCATAGCCTTGCAAGTGTTTGAGTGAAATAATAAGAGAGGATGAAAAAATTAGGGTTTTTAAACTTTTCCGACTAAATAGTAAAGATAACACAAACTTCCGAAAAAATAAATCAAGGCCTTTAAAGGTAATTTTGGAAAACAAACTTCAGAGAGACCTTCTAATCGAGCGAACAACAGGGAGAGTCCCCGGTCACAGAGGTATTTTTTTCAACCGGACTACTCCGTACAAGGGAAATGAAATGGAGGGCGCTGAAAGCGGAATTGGAGCACTTGAAAGAACAGGGAGAGAAGGGACTGGTAATAAGGAACGGAGTGATGTTTGAGTACAGAAACCTCTTCTGTGGAGGACGCCCGTCATTCTGACAAAAGTCTTACGGTCGTGCAACTAATCCAATGCAACAATCCACACAAAATCCGGTTCTATTGCGGAAATATGCAAAGCCTCATGAAAATGGACACATCATGTGTGAATGTCGGTTCAGCTGCCTCAAATGAAGAGGGCAGCGACATAGCCGGCTTAAAACACACAAATAAACTAAAATGTTTATATACCAATGTCCAAAGCCTACTCCCTAAATTAGATGAGCTTAAGATATACGTGTGCCAAACTTCACCAGATATCATCTCCATAACTGAAACGTGGCTGACCGCGAAGGTGTACGAGAGTGAAGTTGCCATCCCCGGTTGTCAGTTATTCAAAAAGGATAGAGCATGACGTCATGGTGGGGGTGTTCTGACTTACGTCAGATATGGCCTGCTTGTGTCAGAAAAAAAGGAAAATCTCGTGTGCGAAACTGAAGCCATCTGACTCACAATCAGAACGCCGGGGTCCCAAGCACTTGAGATCCTAACGGTCTACCGACCACCGAGAAACTATGCGCAGTCAGACAGTAGACTGATAGATGATTTAGAATCGTTTGCTAGCCGATCCGAAGTTATGATTATGGGCGACTTTAACGCTCCGAATATCGATTAGAATCTGAGTTCGGCACCAGGCTCGGAATTAAACTTCGATCGCCGCCTCCTAGAAACTATACACACACGCTTCTTAACACGTCCTGTATCCGACCAGAATACGCGAGGAGCAACAAGCTAATTGTTTGGACCTTGTATTGACAAAGGCGCCTGACAGCGTAGATGTTGTGAACTGTCTATCCCCACTGGGCAAAAGTGATCACGTAGTCCTACAATGGGAATATTCACTCTTCTCTGTCCCCGATCGAAGCATCACATTCAAACGCAACCTATGGCGTGGAGACTTTAACCAAATGAAAATTGATTTGCACCATTTAGATTGGAATGAAACATTCACCGGCTGTATTCTCGAGGATTGGTTGCAATTTAAGGCTGTATTACAGGGACTTATCACCAACTACTGTCCTTATTCGAAAAAGGTCACCAACAGGCCCCAGTGGCTAACGACCACACTGAAGAGTGAAGTAAACCGCAAGCGAAAGCTGTGGCAAACATATCTCAGGGAAAAGACCGTTGAATCGCTGACGAAGTACAAGACGCAGAGGAACAGTGTAAAAGGCCTGGTTTATAAAGCCCGCCAAAGTTTTAAGAGTAACTTGATAAACCGTGCAGCAGAAAACCCGAAGCTCTTCTACAACTACATTAGGTAGTGCACTCGAAATAAAGACCCCATCCGTTTGTTAAAAACGGATGAAGGCGTCGAACTTTGCAAGGACGAGGAAAAGGCTGAGCATCTATCTGAGTTCTTTCAGTCGGTTGCTGTTGTAACTCAGCATTTGCAACGTGTTCTTCGGATTTCGGTAGATAGACGTTGTCATTTTTCCGTCCGGTTGGGGGCAGACGAGAACATTCAAGAACGGAAGTCTGCCCTGCACTTCTTCTTCCATCGTGAACTGTAGGTCGGGTAAAATCGAGTTCAGGCGCTCTTTATAGTGGGAGATTCTGTGCTGATCAATGAGTACAAAAGTGTCATCAACGTAGCGTGCCAAAAATTTTGGTTTGTCCTCTTCTAACAGCCGTCACTCGAGCTTTTGTAAAACCACAAGCTAACGCGGAAGAACAGGCGATCGGCGGGGGTGACGATACGAGTGTTACATTGGTCAGCCCAATGTGTGTTTTGTGTGGAGTGGCTGACTGGCGGACTGAGAATCAGGCTGCAATGGATCCTTCTTAATGTGGCCTTTATGGCACTCCTACTCCGTGGGATCCGAGCCAGGTGTGGTGGTACACCCAGGGGCGGCTCCGGCCGCGCCAGCCACCTGCGCCCTTTCCCATCTCCTGTCTTTTTGACTCTGTCTTGAAATCGGGCTCAGGTTGGGGAGGAGAGAGTGCAGTAGCTGCAGCGCAATGCTACTATCACTTAAAACTAATTCACGCGCAAGTCGCCGTCCCTCCACCACCTGTGTTGAGCATACGGTGGACCTCGTCGAAATCGACGGCCGAACTGTCGGCATATGATGGGAGGTGCGAGCATTACTTTCTTGTTTCTGAAGATGGGTAAATGAAACAACTACTCGAAACGTCAGACAACCAATATACCTCTCCCGATTAACGCTCCTTCTTCTTCTGAATTAAATATCTTGAGATTAGGCCACACGAAAATCAGCATTAAAATACCACTGCGCTAATTTGTTCGAACCAAAAGCATATTGCAGAATTTCGGTTGACATTTCATAAGGTAGGCATGTACTGTACTTTGCGTTAAGATTCAATGTAGGTACCTGCAGCATAAGAATGGAACTACATAAAGACGGTTAACGCAATGCCTTCGGATCGATATCTTTATTGCATGTAATAAGTTCCTCTACTAACATAAATACAGGTTAACTTACGAAAGAAACCATTTTGGGCATTCGGTGCTCGACTGCAAGGCCAACACCCGAGAACTTTCCGAAGGCGCGAGTGTCGATGTCCAGCTGAAGCGTGGTGTTACTAGTGACTAAAAAGACGCCATCCACCATAAGCAATGACAAGTATGAACTAAAACAGCAGTTTAGCGACCTCAAACACCAACCCCCACCACTATTGGCACTTTGTACGCATGCTTTTGAATGAAAAGAGTCAAAGCGAGACTGTGTGATTACCTTTCACAGTAGAAACGCGGCCATTCAATTCGGTCATTCCAGGAACTTCAAGGAATTTTATCGCATCGCCATCGTCCAGAAAGAGGTGACCTCTGCCCTTTGGAGTCAGTTTGGGGGTCTCCTCCTTTATGAAAGAAATTAATGGAATAACGTCGGTCAGGCTGATTAGAGAAAAAAAAACGCAGAAAGAGTAAATGGTAGTTTAATGAAAAAAAAAAACACGTCAGGACTCAAGTATGACATGGTGTATGGTATATGCATGGAGTCGGCTTTGATATATTGGTGGCCACAAAGAGTATCTTGCTGCACGCGCTTGCTAGTTTACTCTGCTCCCACCCCCCTTTGCCGGCCGCCCGAATATGTGTTCAGAGTAGGAACCACAGCCGGGTAGTATTTTCGACCTGCGTTTAAACTAGACGACGATAGGAGACGCGAGTTCTCGCTGGGTGAAGTTGTCTGTAGTCTGGGTCGATCTGTTGAGGGAACAGGCCACAATACGCAAATGCAGATGGGGGTTTTAGGCAAAGGAAGCCACTGCGCTCTATCACATCTCCATTTCTCTTGACGTATCCATATCCCTGCGCTCAGTGATATTCGGATTTCTAATCAACAAGTCGCGGATCCGAGCCTGGGGTGGTGCACCACGTGCGATTGGGTATGGTTGGCTAATGATTGTGGCTGACAGGCTAGAAGTGGTCATCCCAGTCTGCCTTGTATTTGCCGGTAATGTTCGTCTGCCTATTATACTAGCAGCTGTGTGGCTTCTGGCAGGGCTCAAGAGTGAGCCCAGGGCAGAATGGGACGAGTGAGTTTCGTAACCGATCGATGAGCGTGCATCCATCAATATTCCGATGTATGAGATCGATGTAGTCTAGGTCTTCCGCCCAAAAATCTAAATGACAAACTAGTCATCTTCCCACTTCTCCTCCGACTGGGAAAAGATAAAACCCGCGTCAGTTGTGAGATAAGAGTACCAAAATCAGAAATTTTGCTACGATTCACTGTCTGTCTGGAAGGATGTCGAATGTCTGTCAATGCAATGGTCGCTTCAACGCCTGAAAATCGCTAATCCAGGGCTAGAAAACAACTGTACGCGTAGAAGAACCATTTTCACAAAAGCTGCACGGCATATAACTTGCAAACGGTGAGGTGCTGGTGTTTTTCGACGCGACTGCAATTTTCGCCTCAAGCCCACATCATTTTGCGATTGAAACCATATAGATTGAAAAATGCGACCGACGGCTACAAAGAGCGACACAACTGCGCACAATGAACAAAAACCCAACTGACTGGGTAGCTTCCTACGGACTGTTCTGATTATTTTTCCGCGCACTTCTGAAGATAAACCCAACGATCAGTTAGCAAGCTTACCGGAATAAAATTTAATTTTGGTTCCAAGCAATTGGTTTTTCAACGTAAGTCGATCAACCCTAGGAGTATTTTCTCAGAAATTTGGGAACCTAACACCTTGGGCAGTCCATAATTCAAGAGTTTTAAGTCAGAAACACAGGCTGCAATAACAGCACTGATGTTCTAGAAAAATGTGATTATTGACTAAAAAGCCTCCGAGAAGAAGAGTGAAACATTTCGGAAAGCAGATGACGATATTATTAATCACTATCGGCTATTCCCGCATGGACAACTTCAAAAAGGGCAACAGAAATCGGGATTCTGTGAAATAGTCTATAATCGCCTAATGAACTTTCGGAGTGCGAAAAAGTGTTGTTCTGATCAAGGATAGACAAACGAGAAGGAGATTTTAACGTTAAGCAAAATGAAGAAATGAAATTCAATTACATATGACTCAAACAACTAATTGAAAAGAAACTTGAGGCTCTCCGCCATTTAAAAAATTGTTCGATACCTTTTAACTGCTTATGACAAGATATTCACTCGAACAAGAGAAAATGACGAGCCTCGGGAGTTTTAATATCAGAGGTTCAAAAACTTTGAACCTTGGTAAAAAAATAATCGATTCGTCACTCTAAATATGAGGTAAAAATTGGTGGAATAAATCGCAGGTTGAAGCCAACACATAAATGCTGACGTGTCGCATGGAATTTTTTGTTCCCAAATAATTCCATAAACTAATGAGCGAACCTCAGATGAGAGTCGCAGGCATATAGGAAGTGACAATACGCCATTAGTTAGTGCATCCACGATCGATCAGCCAGTTATTGGACTAAACGCTTAATCGGTCGTCTTGTCCATAAACGAGGGGAATATCAGTGCTTTCAAGCTCCATCCCTGCCCAGGAGAAGGCACCTCCCGAGACTGATGACCGTCAACTTGAAGAGGTAGACAGTTGCAGATACCTCGGAGCGAGCTTATTACCGAATGGAGAGGGTAATGATGGACATTATCTCCCGAATAGATGCCGCTCGTCGGTTTATTCTCAAGCCTAGGGACAAGACACGAAATTTCCGTCGCCACGAAAATGTGAGTGTACCGTGCATCCGTCTGGTCTGCCCTTTTTGTCTGTGAACGCTGGGCTATACGCATGGACGATGAGTGAAATCGGAGGTATTTGACCATCACTGCTTGAGCTTCACCCTCTGAGTGAATTATACCGACTTCATCTCGAATGAGACAGTCCGCACTCGCTGCAAAGACATCACATGGATATCCCAAGCCATCCAAGAACGAAGAATGAGGTGTTTTTGGTATGTTCTTCGTCGCTCACCCCAGGAGTTCAGTATTACTGCCCTTGATCCGTCCCCATTACCTAACTGCAGGCGGCGAAAACGGGATCATCTCAAAACCTGGCTCGACACAGTTCGTCAAGACTTTGAAGGTGTTCCTAGACCTTCGGTATTCGGCCTCCGTCGTTACCGAAGAGAATGGATTAAGCTGTCCAGGTCTGCTGCCTCAGATCGCCACGCGTGGAGAGGCACAATCCGTGACATCATCGAGGCAGGCTGGATGAGACATGATCGCAGCCGTAACAATTACAAGTAAGTACTATACGCTACAGAAGGCAGATCAATTTCATAGGTAGGTCCGATAAACACGCAAACAAATGCATAGGCCTTTCTTAGTGAACATCCACCCCATTTAAGCCCAAGTTAGCCTTCGACCGCGCTAAACAAGCGAACGGGTATCGACCCAGGTCTCACTCAACGCGCATATAAACTTGCCACCTCCACACCAGGCACTGCGCGAACAAGCCAATAACGCAGCTGAAGGTCGACCAGTCGCAAGTGCGAGTTAACTATCTACTGAAGTGAATATTTCATCCATGCGTAATGGGTTCATGTGCGCTAGAAACGCGAGGGAAATGAAGGAAAAAAACTCGACAATCGTCCTCTTGATCTTCTGCTTCTATTTAATTGTCTGAGTCTCGTATATTTTCTACCAGTTGAGAGGCTCAGAATAATCAATAACCCTATTGACAAGAAAATTGTGACTTCGGCAGAGGTAGATAGGACCAAATTAATTAGAAAGCTCTAGCCATCAATTCGAATTCTAATGTATCCTGGACATATATGACTGAAGTCAACATAATGAAAACTACATTAGTGAACAGCTTTTCATTATTATTTGGCTTCCATGCTACCGGACGAAGACAGTCATGTACTTGTCCTGAAGCTTGCCTTTTTTCCCTTACGGATAAATTTTATTACTTTATTATGGTTCAAAAATATAGGAATCCCACTACGGCCTACCATCTGCCTGGTAGGAACGCCAATGTTTGGTCACGCCAAGTGGTCGCCTTCAAAAAAAGTATAATCCTCCCATAGCTTCGCAAAGAGAACTCACATTAGTAATTCCAGAGATAAGGAATTCACGCAGAGGCGTGCCAAATTGATCGTAGATCGCAAAGTCTTCTCCAAAGTCACAGAAAATGTTCCCCAGGATGCCGATCGTGTTCGTATATACAAACTTATAGAAAGTAATTGAAAATAATTGTAGGGTAGGTTGAAGGGTCGTAAAAGGCACAAGAAAGAGAAAAAAAGAATACATAAACGGATTTGAAGCACTGATATGACGGATTTTATTTGCGGCGAAATCGCAAACGAACTTGAAATGCGGATCTCGACAAGAATGCGATGCCTAAATCTCAATGATGCTTCTAATTCCCCAAGAGCCTAATGAGAGGGGAAAGGAAAAGTAAATATTCGGCTAAGACTACCGTAGTGAAAGGTGTGCGCAGTCTTAACAAGAATTCTATGACCTTCTCAAGACTGTGATTCAAGAAACATAGTTCTGAGTAAAGTGATTCTGGCCGGGTTTTACATCCTAAAGCTCACGTGGTTTAGTTTCCCACACTCGTAGATACTCACGTTAAAAAGAGGTTAAAGGCTGATGCTTAAGTTCTTTTATATGCACTTGACTGAACGGAAAATCAGCTGTTGAAATTAAGCCGCAACTTAGATACTCTAAGCCGGATAACTGGTCTCTAAAAAGTACACGATTGTTACACTGAAGACTACGCTGATAGAAACGAACAGGGGAATTCAAGGAAGCAGTTCAGAAGGAGAAGATGCGATCGTTGGAATAAGAAGTTTATTAGCCTAACGGCTCGAATTCTCATTCGAACCCATCGGCCGAGACGGTCGAAGATAAGGGCAGTGGCGGCACAAGGAGTGCCGCATTTTAGTGGCCGCGCGTACTATAATTAGCAATCTCGCGATCAGTGCTGGGGGAGGGATGGCATAATTTAAGCGACGTTTGCTTTTTAGTCTGCGTTTGAGGCGTTGATCAACGCGATTTCACCAGGACTTAAATATCGACTAGTAAAGACAGACTACATTCAGAAGGCTAAAAGTTTGTCGGAGGATCGTCAGTTCTATGTCCATATAAACGACGAGCGAAATCAACGTGACATTCGACAATGGAGAACTTAGGCACAATATCGCTGATCGACCGAGCATGGCAAGAGCGCAAGAAACGGTCCTGGTCCAAATCCATGGTCTCTCACACGTGCACAAAGAGGGCGCCTTTTCCAGCCAATCGTATCACTCAAAGGCACTCGAAACCGCGGACTGGTTAAGTGGCTGTTTCAACGTCTCAAATTTCTGACTGCTGATTCTGACACCACAGTCAGCTCCTCAACAGAATTCATGAAGAAACTTAAAGGAGTATGTTTCCTGCCAAACGACGTCATGGTATCTTTTGATGTTACGTCCCCTTTTACTCCTATTCCGCAGGACCTGAGAGTCGAGACCATCGAATCACTCCTACAAGATAAATGCGATGAAAGGGCGAATCGTCTCGGACACAACAAAGTCCTCCAACTCCTGAATTTCTGTCTCAAAACGTACTTTACGTTCGATGGAAGATCTCGAGCAGGTGAAGAACGCGCCAATGGGTTCGCCGATTTCGGGACTCATAACCGAAACGGTCTTGCAGCAGTTGGAGCCGTTGGTCTTCCGACACCACAGACCGAAATTCTGGGCTCGGTATGTAAATGGGCTGGGTATGTAGATGATACCTATGGGCTATGTAGATGATACGTATGGGTAGTATGGGCTGGGTATGTAGATGATACCTTCGTCGTCAGCGAACGGGATCAGGTGCTGGAATGCAAAGGACATCTGAACACCGTCTCCCCAGACGCAATTTACGATACAGGAAGAAAACAACCAACTAGCTTTCCTTGATGTCCTCGTCTGCCGCAAATATTTTGAGTGGTCTAAAAACCAATATGTTCAGGAAAACGACAAATACGATGCAAGTACTGATCTTCAACAGCAACCACCCGATCAGTCACAAACGCAGTTGCGTAGAGGCGCTACTGTCGAGATGCATTGCAGGAAAACGGAAGACAGAGTTACTGAAGTACAATATCTTCAACAGGTACTGAGAACGAATAGCTACCCACGCAACTGTGTCAACCAGTGCATACGAAAACGACAATAGAGATCACACCAAACTGACCCTAAATGCTTGCGAGCTCTTTTGTATATGAAAAAAAATCTCGGAAGTAGTCAGCCTCCTTCTCACTCCACTTGAATTTGGGGTTGCACACAGACCAGAAGCAACCATCAGGCACCGGGTCATGAGGCCGAAAGATCCACTGGGAAACATCTGGTGTCCATTACCGGATCTGGTGCAGTTGTAGACAAAGCAACTACATCGGAGGTACCGGAAGATTACTCTGGACACAAATGGCCGAGCACGCAGTTGTAGTGAGGAGGTAAGACACTAGCTCTCAGATTGCATCTTACTCGATAGGACCCGGCCATATTTTCTAGTTTGATGAGGCTGAAATTCTCGCAAGAGGTGATAACCGCGTGCCTCGAGCTGATTGAGTCATGATTCGCAGACCCACAAGCGCAATGAACTCCTGTTACCATATTCTGTGCTGAGGTATCACCTGAGCAGGGGAATGAGTCACTTGGGGAGGACGTGGGTGACTAACACCTCCAATGACAGTGAGCCAAATAGCCGAGCCATTATCACGCCCTTATCCAACATGGATGATGAAATCACGGTCATTAACGACTCGGACGTGGACGGTCAAGTAAGCATCGCATTAACTACAATCCCCAGTGGTGACCGCAAGAGCTGCTAATTTTAGTACGCATGTGATCGCGGGGCCACTGTAGTGTAAATACTGCGCATCTTGTGCCTCTATCGCCCTTATCTGCCACCGTCTCTGATGATGGGTTCGGGTGAGAATCCGAAATGTCAGTCCAATAAACTTTTGTTCCAGCAATCAAATCTTCTCCTTCTGAGTCAAAAAAGTACTAGTTAGTTCTATGTTATTATGTTTCATTGTTTTCCCCCGTTGATGCGTCCGCCTTCGTCAAGCACCTTTATAGCTAACCTTATATTAGGGATTTATAATATAACCATTATCTTAAATTCGAGTTTTTAGTGAATAGTGAATATTTGTCTGTTAGTAAATATTAATTTATAAACTGCAGTACACCTTATTTTTAGGAATGGTCTTTTTACTGCTGTATTTTTTTGGAGAGGTAGTGTAGGCTGATTTTGCGTAACAGAAATTTTCCTGTGAAATTCATGAGATTTTAGGAGTTGTGAAATCTACTGAACATTCAGGTTATTTAGTAGGAAAATTTGCAGATATTTGTATAGGAGTAAGATCTTAGAAAATAGACAAAACTACAATCTATAAGTTCACACGAATTAACAGTTCGTCCAAATTCCATAACAAAGAGAAGCGACATTTTTACGAACCCGGATTCCATGTCGGCGACAGAACGCATTCAGCAGGGCTGCCGTGAATAAGTGACAGTCAGTCAACACCAAGCACTAAAAAATGATAGGTCATGTAAGCGAAAATCCCAAAGATAAGAAACTTCAATTCACTCCTGAGAGACGTTACAAATTCCAGTCAAGATATACGCACAATAACCTCAGTTTTACCGCCTGTCAGAATAAATATAGGAAATGAGCTGCGGGCTTCATCTCAGCAGTACTCAGCCTTTGACAAGTACCTTGCGTCAATCGAAATCGCGACTGACAACATAGCGATAGCTGCCGAAATACGGTAACTGTCATCAGTTGCACGAGAGCGCATCTAGACCAGTCAAGAGTTTAACGGACTGCGAACGAACGCGACCCATGCCCTCCAGTTGATGGCAAAACCCTTATAGACAACATGCCCGGCCCAGAAATCCTCTCTGATAGCACCTTAATGTGGTTCATAGCCATAAACGAGCATAGAAAGTGCTGAAAAAATGAGGGGGAAAGGCACTCGATGGAATGGTCAGCAAACTCTGTGGTCAATGTGCTAAGCGGTGATTGACCGAAGGAGAAAACAGGATAGTAAAATTATTTGGGCTGCAAGGGCAGGGAATGACAACTACACGTGACAATTGGAGGAACACTCTTCCTATTTACTTCCCAAAACGTTCACAAGAGCCACTATGCCACAACCAATACTGCTCTTGCCGAACAGTGTTAACCCCCGAATATGTAGGAAGGAACCACAGGCATCCATTTCCTTCAAATCACAGGGGTGCTCAGTATAAGGCTGTAAATAAAGTGAGAAAGATGCAATCGCATAGTGATTTCAACCGATTCCCCGGAAGTTCTCTGTAGAGGAAGGAGAGAAACGACAGTGCAGTAATTGTGATGCCCGCGGTGGCGGGTATTATGGTGGCTTTGGAGAAGGTAATACTCAAAATGCCTATGCCAGCGACACCCACTGCGCTTTACAAATGGAAACATGTTTTACCTGTGTATCTGCGACAGAATCGAACTGCTTGGTTTTCTAAGTTTTGGGACGTTCTTGTGTCGGTATACGAAGATTCATCGTGTCCAAGACTTGCACAATAAGTAAATTAAGTTCAGAGGAACGCGGTTTAAACATTGCAGAGGCAAGACTACAAGTTCGGGTATTACTGTAAACGCAATTCTTTTGTTAAACAATACGTTTATTTTCAATGAGGATCACCGTGCACGTACTGCAAAGTGGGCACAGCGTGTGAATTATAGTGATAATTGACTTGCACGGCATCAAGTACCCTCTCCTTCCTCATCCAACTGGCCCAATGGTCAACATAAAGTCAACGGGACTGGAGGCGAAATCGAGCGCGGTGGCTGACACGGCTAAGCGGCTCGTCTACGCGTACCACACACGTCTGGTCCGCGCACAAAGGCATGGTTTTCAATTTTTTATGTAATGGGTTCTTTTTGAACTTCGTAAACAACCAGGTGCCCAAGACGATATTGTGTATGTTGCCTACTTTAAGGACATCGCAGTGCCAACACGCAATTCATCTGAGCTGTAGCTTGAATTTGGCTGTGTAGGCACCGTTGTTCACAGCGGCAGATTGTGAAGAAGCAAGACTACCACAAAACCTGGTGGCGTTGTACATGTCCGCCTATAAACCACAACCAGCGGCCAACTCTGCAGAAAGATACTACTTATGTTATTAGGCTCGTGTGTCATTGAAATAGCTAAGTGACAAAATTCGACAAAAAACACCAAGAAATTGAATTAAGTTCAACCTTGAACACCATCTGGGAATTCGAGAGATTAGCAGTGGCATTAGAGCCAGCATCCACAAAATTTTAAAAAAGATTTTTTGCACGAATTGAATTGCCAACCAAGGGTGTCCAACCGCGGCGCATGAAGTACATCTTCCATATCCAACAGTGGGAATGGATATCTAAAGCCATCATCCGAGTACTCCTTAACAACAGTCCATCGTCGCGGTGGGTAAAGAAATGTGGTGTTTAAG
Source organism: Schistocephalus solidus (assembly GCA_017591395.1). Taxonomy (NCBI): domain Eukaryota; kingdom Metazoa; phylum Platyhelminthes; class Cestoda; order Diphyllobothriidea; family Diphyllobothriidae; genus Schistocephalus; species Schistocephalus solidus. The sequence goes on along the minus strand of WEDG01005760.1, from coordinate 212,173 downwards.
TTAGCTTAAGTTTATCCTCCGCAAAGAGTTGAAGTAGCCGAGTTCGTTTACCTTATACGCATTACCGTTATCCAATTCTGGAACAAGGGCGTATACATCAAGGTAACACCTGAATCGGTTTTTCAGACCATGCATCTACGCGCTTTCATGACAAGTTATGGTTATAATTGATTTTAAAAGAGACGTGCAGAAGCGAAGCGTCTAGTTTATGATACATGCAAGCTAGTAGGCATAGACGTATCCATCATAAATGTTAGTAGATATACCACCAGCTTTATTGCCATCAGAGTTAGGTTTTTCTTAGTAAAAGGTCATATTTAAGTGTTAAAATGTTGAATTATTTCACAGTCATTTGATAGTATGCTGACTATGGACATAAGCAACGAGTCATCCACGTATGCAGTCTGGCTATCGAGGACTGGAACGCGTAAAACGTAGAGACATTTTAAACTCCATGTGAAGAATTAAATTTGAACTTTCTGGCCTTTTGTCGCAAACTTGCTGCTATCTATGCTCTATGCTACAAACAAGCCCTTTGACTTGGAAAATGACTGATACAAAAAGCGGTAAGTTTGAGAACGAAATTGATGGACGCCAGTACTTAACAACAGAGAAAAACCTTTAAATAATTTGTTTCCTTTTCCACTTAAAACGGTGCGTTACCCCCCAGTTAGCGAATGGCCGACAGATTCAACGTATGTCAGGTGGTGATAAAAAAAGTTTACATCGACGTCCTTTAAGAGGTTTTCGTAGACATTCAGAGATGAAGGATACTTCCAAGACGCCAGAGACTTTTCAGCCAAGCCAACTTGAACGTAGGGATTGAGGACAGCAAGCTCGGACAGGCTAGCCTCCGCGCTGTTGTTAAGTAAACAAGACACAACAAGGAGATTAAAACAGGCAATCAACTGTAATCGTTATCAGAAGGCATTCTGTAATAACTGCTAGCGAATGCTATACTCACTAAAGAGCAAACCACAAAACGCTGCTACAGTCAAAGTTCCCGTCTGGTAATAGGGTATTTAGGATGCGTCGCAGATCTTAGTGTGGTTCAAAATTAGAAAGATGATGTACGTGGAAGTGCAATGGTAAATGTTAAGCAGCAAACTCTCCAGTTGTATCTTGCACAATGTTACGTTGGTCTCGGAACGACAATCTTGCAAAACCACTAAGATAAACTCATGCGGAGAGAACATTGCATGTGTTGCACGTTCCGCCAACATTTCTTGTATGTATTTAGCTAACCGTTTTGGCTAGTGATAGTAAAATATTTGTCTATTACAACCGTTAATAGGTATTTACTAATTATGAGGTAAGGCCTTGAAGAAGGGACTTCGGTTGCAAAAATAAGTGTACTTGGTGAACTGAGATATTTGTCTGAAGAGGTATGTGGCCGAACATTTCCGGGTTTTTAAGTCTGACATTCTTTAAATATTATGCACTAAGTTCTAGGAAATCTCTTGTTATGAAAATGAAAGGCAACATGGGATGCTTTTACGAAATCATACTCGTAAAGCAGTTAGTATTTTAAATTTTGTGCATGTATTAACTCTTTAAATACACAAATATTTCATTCTTCTTAAAATTTATCCCCAGATAGATTCGATGTTCAATAAGGCGATTGTAGTAGACAAATTTTATTCTCCTGGGAAAGTAACTGAACCCATAGGAACATCAAAATTAATGAAAAAGTCACAAGAGCGGTGGTTTGTCCGTGCTGAGTTTTATCGTACGGCAAGGCTAAAGCAACAATTCGCTTAAGCAGGGAATATCTATTTAAAAGCAGACCAACGATACGGCTCAGTGACTAGAGGGGCTCAATGCGTTCTGTAGACATAAGTGAACAACCCCTCAAAAATAATGTCAACATAAAAGGGACATTTTCGTTAATAAACAAGATTTAAAGTAGAATTTGTGAACAAGATAAGTGAAAGGAAGACGCAGCGGAGCATACTATAGTATGCTCTTATAAGAGTCTGTAATTTATGCGTAAATAAAAGACAATGAATTCTACGTCGCTGTCAAAGATCAGTTTAAGATGGGACTGCTATTAGAGGTCTAATCCAAGAAGTCAATGTACAGGATGCTATATTTGATTTAATGGAGTTCGGAGATTTGGTGCAGCGTTTCATTAGTGAACACCACAGGCTGCAGACACAAAATATCATCAGAGGTCGGCGCAGTCACTAAGTTACTAAATGTGCGTTTCCATTGACGCACGTGATAATTCCACAGTATGCATATTCTCTGAACAAAATGGCAGTGTAATAAATGGAGATTTCAAAAAGAGTTGAACAACGTATAAACAGTGATTGAAGGGCGAAGACATCTTACCGAGTTAATTTTTGGTGAATGTGTGCTTCTCTAACATAAAATTGTGTTCCAAGGTCCTCCTTCGTGCACACATTTATGTCGTCTAATGTTACACGCTTGACACCAGCCAGGACAAGATTTTTAGCTAGCCAAACACCTTTAAAAATATAAAGACATCTTACCACACTCCACACCGACACCACTTAGTCCATATATATAAACATGCGTCTTTGTCAGACTGACCATAGCTTCGTCCCCTAAAACGTAACGCTGTCGGCTTCATAAGTTAGTCTATTATATTTGTGGGAACCTGTAGAAGGAATCATCGATTTCAACAGACATAGTGGTGTAAGAAAAGACTTATCAACAAACGAGTATCGGTGGCCGCAGCGAGCAAATCGCGGGAGAGATTTGTTCTAACGGCGCGAAAGGGGATAGGTGTTTTGTAGAACCTAGGACGCGCGTCTTATAATTCATTATAATTCAGTATATATATGGTGGATAGGCAGAGCCTTTGAAAACCCTATTTTCAGTTGAACGCTAGCCAAATATGCAAATGTAACATGGCCATTTGCTTGAGGTATATCGGTCATTTGTGTGGACTCAATGTATGTCCATCAAGTAAAAATTCCTCGATTATTCTTTTAATCAATTCAACGCTTTCCGCCTGAACAACCGAAGTTGACAGTTTGTTCCATTTTTCTATCACCCGTTAGGGAATTGAAGTTGGCCCGCTCTTCCAGTTTGGCGTTCTTTCTCTTCAGTTTGTATTGGTGACCTCAGAGATTTGTTATGTTTGCCAATTCAAAAACGTCTGCCATCTGAATGGCACAATCAGCTCCTCTGACAATTTTGAGGACTAAAATCATATCCCCCTGTATTGCCTATAATAGAGAGGAAAAATTTAAGTCTTTCTAGTCGATCCTCATAGGTTAGGCATTCCAATCCAATAACTAGTTCCGTTGCCTTCCATTTAACTTTCTCCAACAGAGCGTAGTCATGTTTCATCCAGGAGCGCCAGGCCTAAACGCAATATTCCAAAACCGGCGGATAAATGTTCCAAACACGCGCCCAAAAAGCTTTTCGTCAAAATTTACGAACGATCTTCTGATCGCTCCTAACCCTACCAGCACATGGCCCCGTCTGTAGAGGGGACTGACAGGGGGCCAGAAAGGGGCCAATCACAATCGACTTTCAGGCCATATGTAAAATATGGTCAGGCTTCTTGTAAAGACTGGAAGAGGTGTAAATTTTAGAATTTAAACCCAAATAGGCAATATTTATAAGATAAAATACTGCTGAAACCTAATTATAGGGTACTTTGGTGAACTGATTTTGATGGTTTGTTAAAGTCAGCCATTTAGACGCCATTTGTCTACTAAGCGCGTGCTAGCCTGCCGTGTTACTTGTTCGACTGACTTATTTTTCTACAGGCTGCTGATACTCAGGTAGGTAATTTAGAGGTCTGGAGATGTTTTATAAGATAATTAACCACCTTTTGCCTTTTAAATTTCATTTCGAGTTACGTATGCTCTAGTTAAATGTAAAATATTAACGGTTAATTTGGTAGCTTACTGAATGTTATATATGCCCTCATATCATTTACATATTGTGTTCTGTTGTCCATGAAAAGTAACCATGAAGCGTAAACTATTACGGAATCAAGAGGTGCACCGTGTATAAGCGGGTATTGCGTGCTATGCAGGCGTATCATGCTGCTAGCGAAGTTGCACATTATCCATTGCCATCTTCGTCGTAAGCGTCATACCACTCACCGGAGCCTCAAATTCCCGAACTCTTTCCCGTGGTTTCAAATGGTATGTTTTCAGAAAATGTTATTCTGAGTTGGAATCCAGAATCAATAGGGGTCACGGAAGAATCAAGCGAATTACATGGCACATGTTTTGTAAATGATTTGCAGAAGACGAACATGCCGCTTGCAACCGTGAAAGCTTTGTTGGAGATGCTCCGTCCTTACCACCCTGAGGTTCCGAAGGACCCAAGAACATTATTGAGTACTCCACGGCCTTGCATTAACAAGGTCCTGAAGAACGGGAACTATGTCCATATGGGCCTTGGGCGTGGTTAACTAGATGAATTAAACCACCGGCAAGAAACTAAAGTTCCTGAAATGAGCATCCAGTTGCACATCGATGGAATGAAGTTGTTTAAAGGATCAGGACAATGCCTGTGGCCTATTCTTGTTCGGGTTAACTACCCGGTAGTTGGACGGCCGTTTGTAGTTGGTGTGTTCTCTGTATTCGGCAAGCCGGAGCTACTGGATGAGTTTTTCGAGGGATTGCATTGATAAATTGAAAGAAATTTTGGGAGTTGGCCTACTGCTTCCACACATTGGGCAAATAATGAAAGTTAAATTATCCAATGTCATATGCGACTGACCGGCTCGCTCATATGTCCGGCAGGTGAAAGCCCACAATGGACACTATGGATGCGACATGTAAGTCATTTGGTGAAGGTAATGAAAATAACTCTAGGTGCTATCATGTTGGAATTTCAATTGCTAACCACATGACCTTCCCCGTGTATAGCGGGCGTCTTCGCGACGACCTTTCTTTTCGCTCACGAAAGCAGGGACTCCATCACAGAGGCATATTGCCTTTCGAGGAGTTACCTATCGACATAATTTGTAGCTTGCCAATGAACTACATGCACCTGGTCTGTTTGGGTGTAATTCGGAAGTTACATAATCAGTTGAGATTCTTGATTTGTAGATAGAAGGGCTGTCAGTTTTAGGGGAAAAAGAAGTGAAAGAGAGTTCGTCTGGAACCTCTTGACATGTTTCATTGGACCACCCCTGTGCCTAAACGTCTACTGGGCCAGCTCCACTAACAAGCGGTCATTTATTGGCTGCCCACTCTATGGATTTTTGCAGGTATGTCTAAAAGTTTCCCTTACGTCTGCAGAAGCCATTCGCCGAAATACCAGCTTCAATAATGATGGGCCTCTGGGCCTTAAATATACAATTTATTTATTTAATAACTGCTCCGCGGATATTCTTCGCAGAACAGCTATTGACTGGATCCATGGTGCCAGAGATAGGTACGGGGGCAGATCAAAATGCAGGGAGGCGACTGAGAAGGTAAAACTACTCCATTACATTAATCCAGCATATTTATTAAGCTTCCGGAATGTTCCACCACTGGTCCAATTTACGGAACAAAGTCATCGTCCGAGGACATGGTAATTATCTCAATGTCTTTATACTAAAACGCAGTTAAGGTTTAAACGTTATTAACTTAGGGATATGTATTTTAATCCTGAATTTGTGATTTATAACTCTTTGAATAATGTTCACCACAGTAAGTAACATATTTCTTTATTTTAGGAACAACCACCGGATAACAGCAGCCATGTGGACAACCAATGACAAATTTATCCTACACATGAACAGTGTTCATTAACTATTTTTTACAATAAAATACTTTGAAAATTTCATCTTGACATATCCTATTTCATGAGTGAGTCGGTACGTCGCAGGATTGGCTTGAAATGGATCCAAACGTAAGCCATATTAATTGTATAAAATTGGGTCGTTAATAGAACAATAATTATGGGTATATCAGTAGTGGCCGAATAGGATGGGGAAGGCTATAGGCGTTGGGCATTCGATACAAAGGAAAAGGGGCTGCTAATGCGAGAAAATCGTGGGGTCCCGCTGCGCAAATTTTCTAGCGAGGGGGCCAGAGGGGGCCAAACCGTCCACTTGCCCCCGCCTGGTGGGGTCCCGGCCAGGCGGGGCTGGTGCTCGTAGGGAAGGTATACATAAATTTATCCATATACCCAAGTCCTTTCGAAAATTAACCTCCTCGAGTAGGTGACCATTGATGAAGTACTGATATTAAAACATAAGCATCCTTCTGTAACCAGACGGTAGGCAGATGATTTGGCATTTGTTGTAATTATGGTTCAGCAGCCACTCTTCACACAATGTTTAGCAAACAATCTAACTTATTTTGCAAGTTCGCGCATTTTCCGGTTTTTCAATTAAGTTCCATAACTTTAGATCGTCAGCGAACATTACCTTTTCGCCTATCAGACAATCAAGGCAGTCGTTCACGTAAATCGGAAACAAAATGGGACTACATAAAGATAATCATTGCGAAGAGAGGTTAGAAGATTTAGAAAAGACATGTGGCAGCTTTCACAAAACCGGTCAGGTAAAAAGCCAAATTGGAAGGAGTTGAGAATTTGATTACTTATTCAAAAATCCGTAATTTGTTTTAAAATTAGTTTTTCAAACAGTTTTAGTGAGAGAGGGCTTTTTAATGAACAACGCTATCGTTATGAATGTCAAAGCGGGAACCAGATTTAAAAACTGGTATTATTATAGAAGTTTTCCAAAAATCGGGGACGAAAACTGTTTTCGAGAAATACTAAAGATAATTTGCTTAGTAAACGTGGACAATCTCTTTAACTGTTTAATAAGCTATTTTGGAATGTTATCAGTTCCAACTGAATGGGAATTTTTTAGGTGAGATATTTCTTTTTCAATATTTCTGGCGATTGCCAGAGGAATTGGGAGAGTGAGGCTAGTTTGAATGGTATAGTGGTTGAAAAAAAAATAAATTTAACAATTCTTCTTTGCCCAAATCCACGGTAACCAACATATTTCTTATTTTTTAGGAATTGCCACCGGATAACGGCAGCCATGTGGACAAACTATGACAAGTTTATCCTGCGCATGTACAGTGTTATTTAATATTTTCATAATAAACTTCTTTGCAAATTTCATCTTCACATATCCTATTTCATGAGCGTGTGGGTACTTCGCAGGAATCGCTTGAAGGGGCCAAAGGGGGCCAGGCGGGGCTGGGGCTAGAGGGGCTGTTACGAAATATTGTTACACTCAAGTAAAGCTGGAGTTACATTTCGATGCTTAGCCGATGACCGAACATGAAAGACTTGAGCAATAGATTTGGATGAATTGGCATCTCGCGCGATTCTAATTTTCAATGTCAATTCAAATGTTTGTGCAATCCTTGAGTTAACTGACAAAGAGCTTTAAGACGGATCGTTAAGTTGCTAACGCAATTTTTAAGTCTGTTTGGGAGAAAATGTGGAACAGTAGAAGAGGCTGTATTGGAATTAAAAATCTTAAGCGGGATAAAAGCCTAGATTTTTTCTGTAATGTTCTGCAATACCTCATGGAAAAAGATTTGATCGTTCATTGAAACTATGCTTTGCAAATATCCAGTGTTTACGAAATTTTTTATAAGTTCATCGTTTTTGTTAACAAATTTGAGGTTTGTAGAAGGGAGACTGCAGTCCCATGGAAAACAACATTGAATTAGTGCATGATCACTTGTGAATAACTCACGATGGAAATTCACAAAGAAAGAGTGGACATCATTTGTCAAATTAACATCATAAATGCGGTCATTTCTGGTCACTGAACTAACAAGCTGGGAGAAGCTTGAAAAATTAATAGTATCTACCAATTTCTGAAGTTTTGGCGGAAGGAATTTGAAAGCTGGTCAATTTCAGGAAGATTAAAATCGCCTTTGATTATTTTTACATTGAATTGAGTCCGTGAAACTTTTTCAAATATTTTACAAGGCTCGCTTTCAATGCCAGAATTACACTGTAGAAAGTTCTAACCACGTGTTCCACGCGCATCCATAGAAACTTCTAGAAAACGCGCCCCTAAAAGGGCGCGCGCGCGATTATTTATCCTTTTCATACGTCTAGCACTAGGGCATGATTTATTTTCTTATAAAGTTTTAAAACATAACAATATAGTTTACATATTAATGAAAGGAAAATAAACCGAGCTTAAGTTTGTTTTAATTCATTTCCCTAACGTAACTCAACCAATCATCACCGGTGGGATCCGATCTTGTCAATGGAGATGTTTTAAATACGGCTGAGGAATGAAATCCTGGACCCCCGTTTCCCGGCCGCATCCACGATCAGAAACCATCTCCGCAGCCCGTCCGTCGCTCCTCACGGATCTCAACCGAACAGCCATCCTACAGACTTAGATTATTTTTTTGTACCTAGGTTTCCCTTTCCCATTAGTTTCCTACTGTACTTAGGTTACTAGAATATTGTACATATCCACGTCTTCTTTTCCTTCTGGGTCGCCGCTTGTACGTCTCGGGCACGTTACAACACGGAGGATTATAAACACAGCCAATTACCAATTTTTTCTTGTACAGGAGGATGACACAAACGAAGCATTCATTTTCAGAAAAGGACAAATGCTCAACAGAAAAGGGAAATGTTCAATGGATGACCTTATATGGAGAAGGCAACCATCACCACGTTTTCAGTGCAGTCTTTTTGGTACAAATTGAAATTATCTATAGCAAGCGTTGAGTCAGAAATAAGAGGGTGAGCTAGTATTCAGTGATGCATAACACAGCTGGATCAAGCTCAATAGCTACTTTAAACAACTACGTATTCCTGTGGTTGTTAATTTTAACAATAGGTGAAAATATTCGGTCTTACGCTACTTCACCCGACGTAGCCTCACTTGTTATCCTTCTAATCCACGTTCAAAAGTAGAATTTTAAAACGCGAACATAGAATGTAAGTTGAAATTTTACAAATTATCAATTTCCAACACTAAGTTAGATAGAGATAGATAGAAAGCTACGCTTTATTTTGAAAATAAAATTCCAAAAGTTTCAACAAAAAAGGTCCTCCATTCACCGTGAAGATTCGTCCTTGAATGCGCCTCTAAATATCGACCAAATTGGACTTTCTTCAAAATGTTGCCAGCGTCTAGCGCTGATGACCTCATTTTTGTTGTTCAAATAAACAAATAGGGTTAAAATTCAGTTTTAAATGAGTGAAATAGGCCAATCGACATATATAAAAGACGATTCACATGCGAATGGAGAGCAGAAAAGATGGCGGCTCAATTTCAAAAGCCCACCGTCAAGTTATTTGCAGTAAACATTTTTACTGTCAACATATTATCAAGTTGTTTTAGCTTGCGTATCCTGCGTAGCTTGCAGTCATATTTTCGACGAAGGATGAAACCAACAACCTCAATTCTTCCAGAACTAGGATCCTCGGGAACCAAGTGTTTCTTGATTACACCTGGTAATCTCAAAATTGACTCAAATATGTAACCCATTGTTAAAGCTTAAAAGCTAGATCTGTCCACTTTACAGAACTGCAATGACTTCATGATGAAGTTTGCATCTATTTCAGCTATGCTCGGTAACCTGTTGAATGGTAAGGTCATCGTGTGCAAAGGAATCACGTATCTTTTTGTTCTCCAGCTTGGACAGTTTGAAAATCGTTAACACTTCGCTTGTTCTGATTCTGACATCAAAACTGCCACTGCACGAACGTAATTGGTCTTTGGAATTTTCTGGAAATTTTCTTGTGCCGAATTACCTCACAAAACGACATCAAATTGGAATTTGTTTATCGCCTTCGTCGACTTGATAAAAACAGCCTCTGCACCAATAAATACTGTCAACCGCTCAGTGAACCAAAAGTGCAAAACCCCTTGAAGATCTGAAGTTATCCAGGACCTTTGACCTCTTCAAACGGCTGAGTCGTTCCTGAATATTCTTCCTATCATTTTATTGTTTTTTAAAGTGGTTTTAAACGAATAGGCGCATTTATTGCTCATATTGTTTTCTATTGCGGCGTCGTTGGACCTCCGTTTGAAATTCGCTCGTCTCCAAGCTTTTAGATTTTTGGCCAATAATCTGTTCCCAAAGTCAGGACTAAACGAAATAAGTTGCCATTGGATCATATATTGTCTGTTTATCAGGAGCAGCCTATAATTGTTCATAGACATTGTGATATTCAGGCACAAGAAAATTGATATCGGAATCTTGAATAATAAGCTAACTCAGCTTCATTTGGATCCTGCCTCATACGGGCTTCAGAAAACAGTCTCTCGCCAGGAAAAGTGTCTACATCAGAAAGGAACGGAGAACCACTGGCAAACTCACTTCGAAGGCTGCATCATTCTTTGATTCGTATTAACATTTGATAGTGAATTCGGTTCGAAAAAGCACTTATTTTTGTGCTCAGTAAACTATTCGCTTAATAATTAAAGCTGCTCGTTAAAACTTAATGCATCCTCGTAGAGATCTTGCTGGCATGGTAAACGCAAATGTTCACGACCCGACCACGCGAGAAAATTATTCACCGCTTCGGCCAGGACTCGAAACACCAACCTCTCGATTAGCTACCGATGCTCTTGACCGCCCGGCCACGCCCGGGAAGCCAGCAGAAAAAACAAATAGTATACACTACAAAATAATGATCTCTCCTATCTTTGTAAACCGTTTTCGATTTCATGTGACAAAAACTTACCAGAAATATTCCAGTCACTCTCAGCAGACCGAGAAGAACCACAAAGCAGCAATAATGAAGAAAGCAGTGCACTACTGAACATTACCAAAACTAAGCTAAACAGTGAAGGGCTGGCACACTGTGATGGATGCCGAGGACTCACAGCAGAGTTTTGAGATTAGAGGAGACCTCGATCTCCTATCGGAAATAATATCAGTCCTCATAAAACATAATAAATTAACTCGCCGAAACACGATGCAAATGAGCCGAAAAACATCAGCAAGCTAGAACATAATCATCGCAAGGAAACGGTAGAAGTCAATAGGCACAACAATAAGCGAAACAAAAAGAGAAAAAGAAGGAAGTCATTTTTTTTTTTATTTATTGCCAGTTTACAGGCAAGGTCAAAAAAATATATATATATTCAGTAGAGGGTCAAGCTGACAGGGAAAAAAACTCCTGATCGTATTTTCATGTGTTTTCAGGAGAAAAAACTGCAGCTTATTGAGTAAGTAAAGTTCTGGGCAGGGACGCGTTAACACAGGTGCCCGGTGAAGAACCTCTCCATTCAGTGTTACGGATCCGGTATTCTGCATCAGCAGGTATGTCGGCGAGCGGCTGTTCGCTGTCGACTGAGAAATAAGCCGATTGAGGTCTGCAGAGCCACCAATATTGCCCTCAGCATGAAGACCGGCACGGGATTCAGAGTCCGTGAACGCCATCAGAACCGAAGAGCTTCAACAGAGTCAGCGCAAAAGTTTTGAAGGTGTCCTGCATGTAGAAAACTAGTGACAGTTCGCGAAGCAAAGAGATGGCTTCTGCTGAATTTTGATACTTCTGGGTAGCTTATTCCAGATTGCTATAGCGTTTACCGAAAAACTGTCGGTATCTTACTGTGCGTGCCAAAGGAAGAAATAAATATACATCTCGATGACTGGCTGTGCGCCGGAAGTGGCTCGAAGGGTACGAATCGAGAGTTAAATGTTGCGACTGTTTAGTTGTTTTAAACAGTAAAATAATAGTCCCTTCTGTGATCTACGAAGCAATAGCGGGTCAAGGCTTATCAGCTCACAGCGTTGTTGATAGAGGACAGGTTTGCTGTGCTCTAGAGTAATAACTACTTGAAGTAAAAGAAGTGCTGGACTGAGTTCTATCTTCCGTTCACTCGCGATGCGAAGCTAAATAAAACGAAACAGTATTCGGAGCTAAGGTCTGACGCCATTTTATAAAGGCTGGTCCTAATATTGGGGGTTTTAAAATTTCTGAGAATAAACCCAGTGGTTTGGCGTGCTTTAGAGACAATCAGGGTGCAGTGCTCTGACAGATTAAGACTACTAGAATATGATATGCCCCGATCCGTTATAACACAGGGCACATTTAAGATCATGACCGTCTATGCTTAGATGAGGCTGATGGTTGTCACAACTAACCATAATGGAGCATTTGTGCCAAAGAGAGCGAAAGGTGCCATGTGCGACACCACTGAGCGAAGCGGGAAGATCCTTTTAAGAGCTCAAGCAAAATGTGGCGATCGACCGGTTTATATCGATAGGCAACTTTAAATCGTCAGCGTACATAAAGGGCCTACCATGCACTGAAAACAATCAGGAACATCGTTCACAAAAAGGCAAATAGAAGCGGGCCGAGTACACTAACCGGAATAACTCCACTCCTCACGTGCGTGGGGTTGGAGATAACATCGAAAATTACTTTACCGTTGTGCGCGATCGTTCAAATGGGAGGATATTAGAGTTCAGAAGCTTGTTACCTATGCCGAAGGAGTGCTTTCCAGCAGGGGAGATCGTGGTCAGCACGATCAAAAGCCTTCGTGGAGTCGAAATAAACGGTGTTAATTGCAAAAGCCACTATCTCAGATCGTAGCAGCATGATCAAAGTAAGAGAGCTGGCGGTGTCACAAGATCTTTTCGAGAAACCCATGCTAAGCCGCATTAAGTAGGTTATTTTCTGTTAGGTGACGCATCAACTTGTCTTTACAAGCAAGGTCTCTGATATCTTCGAGGCTGCTGGCAGTATATTGCTATTGGCTCAAATTCGTCGAAATGACGTAGTTCGGCCGATGTTTGGGTATAGGCAAAATGTGCGATTCATCAGTAAAATAGGGGAAGGTTTCACTTTCAAGAGCAGAATTGAATATCTTATACAGAAGTGACGGAAATATATCGATTTGCATCCCGCCTTTAGAACGCTGACCGGGACGCCATCTGGTCAGGACTCTTAAGATTGGCGAGAACGCCGAATGGCTACGGTTACGTCCCAGAGGATAAAAGTTATGTTTTCGAGGACGTTACCGGTCCAAACCTGGACGTTTGGAAAGGGGCGACGCGAATGTTCACTAGAGTTCTGACAAAGCATTGAAGCTATCAGCCGTCAACTTAGCGTCAGCTATAGGGTTTCAAAAAGCATCTCGAAGTACAGGGTACTGAGTGTTTCTCTACGATTTTACTGTCCGCGAAAAAGAGTTTTGCAACATTGTACGAAGGGTTTTCGGCAAAGTTAACCTCTTCAGCAGTGCCCTTTTCGATCCGGGAGAGCCTCTAGCCACTGTTCAAAGATTTGCTGGATCAATGGCAGGACGGAGGTGTCATTTTAGTCGATGAAAGACTGACGCGAGAGTCTACCGCAATCTACGGCGGAAAAGATAACGGCGCCAAGCAGTGCCAAATCAACAAACCTATTTATTTTTTTATTTAAAACGAGAAATGAATAGATCCAGAACTTGGTACAAATTATCAGTACAAACATTTACATCCGAAAATACAAAGAAGTTAGTCCAATCATGGGAATTTAGATATCTTAGCAATTCCCTATATTTGCTGATCTAAAATTACGGAAAAAACTGTATTTTTGAAAATGTTTTATAAGCCTCTAGTTCTAAAGAAGAAAGAACTATTGCATGATCAGAACTCCCAAGTGGATCTAAAGGTGACACTGACAATGGCTGACATCCTCTACAGAAAATAAGATCAAGTATGTTTGATCCTCGGGTGGGAAAATTAACTACCTGGTCCCGCATGCCTATATCTAGAGCCTCAAGTAGGTCTTTGAAATTAACAGTACCGGAAGGTGTAAACCAATTAACTTAAGGAAGATTGAAGTCACATGCAATCAAGCAGTACTTCCTATTTAAGTCTGCTCTGGCATGAAATGCCTGTGAGAGACAAAGATCGTAATCCTTGCTGGCATTGGGTGGGCGATAGACACTACCAACGAGTAAGAGTTGTTATCTTTTAGAACAACTCGGAGCCAATAGCTCTCTTCTACCGCGGTAAATTGGCGATAGGCCAACAGAAGAAATGCAAGTGAAAAAAAGCTTCAGAATGCGGACCCCGTAGGGTTGATTTTCTCTGTAACGGGAGCGGTGCCAGTGCTTTCATTTTCCAAGATGATTTTAAGAGGTTTTGGTCGAGGATTTGAATCGGAGGTTGACAGAGCCTTCCCTATTCTACATGCCTTGAGAATTTGCATGGATTCGCCGTCCATTAGCAACGCTTTTGCATACAATTGAAGGAGTTCCAAGTTGTGTTTTACTCGCTCCGTTGGAATTATTGACACTGACTCTGGGACCCCCTTATGATAACATTATGTTTTCGACTCAATCGAGCGTCTGTTTGCAACTCAAGTCTTTAAACTGAGTGAGTACTTGTCACCAGTTCACTTGGTCCGGTATGTCCAGATGAACCAGGTGTTGGGCAGGTTGGAGCAAAATCCGTGTACGACTTGGTCTTCTTAGACCTTTTCCTCTTTGGCTTTACAAACTGAGCAACCTCTTCAATATCGCATGCTGGTGCAACGTCCAGCAGCAATGCAGCGCTAGGTTGTTAGGCCAGATTATTTAGAATTTAGAATTTAGAATTTATATTTGGTTAGCACCGGGAAGGTACTGTCTAAGCAAACATTAGTAACGAAATAAAGTTATGACAATGTGTGCAGATAAAATGTACAAATTCATAAATTGTCCTGCTATGTCAACAGTTAGCAATGTTTTTAAAATTAATGGTGAACTAGAAAAATAGGCAGTGAAAAACTCCTACCATGAAAATGGAGGCAGAGTTCAATAGGCCTTCATTTTTCGAATAGAAGGTAGGAGAAAAAACTGCTTAGGAAAAAAATAGTCAGGTGGTAGAATAGGGTAATACTGCAGTAGCATTTCAGAATGAGATAATGAAACGTCGAGGTGATTCGTTCTTGATCACTTAGGCGTATGAAACAGAATCTCACGAAAATGCGTCAATGAACTTAAGTCCTCAGCATCATAGGATCCAGAATTGAATTCTGATGATGGTTAGTATCCAAAGAAACCGCAGCATTTAAGACTGCGGACCACCGAATTTGTACGTCCGAATGACGTCATCGTTTTGGAGGACGGGTGATATAAGGAGACATTATAGTTCATGGGCGTCTCCAGGTAGCGCAAATATAGTTTCAAGAGGGTTACTCAAATTTCCGATGGTCCTTTCTCCGAGTCATGGGGAAAGCTACTGGGAAAAGATGAGGAAAAATAAAAGGTTAATAGAATCAGTGTTAAGATAAATTTGCAGTCTTCGCTTGAATGCAGATAGACTAGTTAACGACCTAATTTCAATTGGCAAGTTATTCCAAAGAAAACTATACCTAGAAGCAAAGAAGAGAGAGCGTTTACACGTGGAGGATGCAGGGTGAGGTATAATTAGTTCAGAATTTCTTAGGTTATAAGGAAGACTAACGGGGGTAATGACAGAAAGCTTTGGGAGAGTTGAACTTTTATTAAGACGAAAAAGGAGACAAAAAGCCTGCTTCAAGTCTCCCTGATCCAAAGAAATTTTAGCTTCGTTAGCTGCCATCTTGTTGAGTAGGAAGTAGTTAAAAGAGTCGGATATAGGACTTTTTTGGTGAAATTTCTTTGAACATTTTCAATTTTTGAACGGCTAGATTCGTTCATCGAACCGAAGAAAGGACAGCAAAATTAAAGAATGGGAAGTACAAACATACGATAAAGTCTTAATTTAATTTCAGGAAGGTAGAAATTGTAAGAAATAAAGCCGCAAATCTGAGCAGCTTTGGCCGTAATTCTATCGGCATGAGGCGAAAGATCTAATTTATTGGTGTAGCTTAAGCCCAAGTCCTTGATGGAGGAACATTCAATCATATGGCAACCTTCAAAGATAAGAGGTTGCGGCAGCCTAACAGGCCCAAAACGCATGTAGCGACACTTATTAGGTGAGAACTCCATTAGCCATGTGGAGCTCCAGGCCGAAAGAGCGTCTAAGTCTGAATGAATTTGTTCTAGGCACCGTTCGGTTGTAGAGTTAGAGAAGGAATAAACGCATTTGAGATCATCAGCATAAATAAAAAGATTGAGAATGTTTAACTATCGATGAAATATCATTTATATACAGTAAGAACAACAAAGGACCTAATACAGTACCTTGAAGGACACCACTAACAATCGGGGTAGCACTTGAGTATGAGGACCCTACTAAAACTTTTTGTTTTCGATCATTTAGGTATGATCTAATAAAGTCAGTAAGTGGACTACGGAATCCTATAGCTTCTAGTTTAGCTAGAAGTCGTTTATGAGGCACCTTATCGAATGCCTTACTAAGATCAAAAATAGATAACTACTACAGATAGATGATCACTACGAAGAGAGGTTAGTAGATTTAGAAAAAGACATGTGGCAGGTTTCACAAGAACGGTCCGGTAAGAAGCCGTGTTGGGAAAAAGTTGATAATTTTTATTGCTTATGCAAAAAAATCCGTGATTTGTTTTGCAATTAGTTTTTTTCGAAGAGTTTAGCGAGAGAGGGCGTTTTATGAACACCGCGATAGTTATGAATGTCCGAGCAGGGAACCAGATTTAAAAACTGGTATTATAATAGAAGTTTTCCAATAATCAGGGGAAGAAACCATTTTCGAGAAATACTGAGAATAATTTGCTTAGTAAAGGTGGAAAATCCCTTAACTGTTTAAAAAGTGAGTTTGGAATGTTATCAGTTCCAACTGAATGTGAATTTTTTCGGTGAGCTTTTTCTTTTTGAATACATGAAGGCGAGAAATTAATAGTTGTTAGAAGCGAATTTGAAATGCAGAGGAATTGTGGGAGTGGGGCTAATTTCAGTGGTAAAGTGGTTGGAAAAACGAGTTTAACAATTCTGCTTTGCCCAAATCATCTGTAACAAATTTTCTGTTACAGTCGGAGTAAGGGGCGGAGTTACATTCAGACGCTTAGCCGATGACCGAACATGAAAGATTTGAGCAACAGATTTTGGATGAATTGGCATCACTTAGTGCCCGAGACTCCCTACGCTTATCTCGCGTGAGCCTTATTCTCGATGCCAATTCAAATATTTGTGCAATCCTTAAATGAACCGACAAAGAGCTTTTAGATGAATCTTTAAGTTGCTCTCGTAATTTTTTTAAGTCTGTTCTAGAGAAAATGCGGAACAGTAGAAGAAGCTGAATGTGAATTAAAAATCTTAAACGGGATAAAAGCCTGGATTTTTTCTGTGAGGCTCTGCAATAGCTCACGGAAAAAGTTTAGATCGTTTATTGCTAATGCTGCCTGAGCTTAGCGATTATGGTGTGGAGCATGGACTGGATGGGACACTCTTTCGAACTAGCGAACCGTCCTCTGGTTTACTGGGTTCGGTAAACGCGATGGCTTTTATGCTAGTGTTTGGTAAGCTTGAAGAGGCTATGCATGCATACGAATTTTGTTTTGCGGTAGGTTTTTTTACGCACAGGAGCTTTTTTAACAGTTGGACAAGAAATAGATTTTTGTGAAGTTTTATATTTCTTGTCTTATATTGCCTACCTCCTGCTCCATCCCTAAAAATTTCTGTAGTAGGCTGAAACAAAACCCCACATGTTTCATCTTTTCGTAAGCTACATTAACTGAGCTTTCTAGACTTTTAGCCCGTTTAACGGGAAGTGAAACAATTAGTAGAATAAGGATAGTTGCAACTACTTTCGGCTAGTCTATTAAATTCTCTGACCAAAATCCCCTGCCAATATGACTGAAAGGTTAAAGACGTCGAAAGACGGTCCTACGCGATTTTGCGGCGCATATGCGAAACTAGATTGTGGACCAATTTGTTTTGGCAATACACTTAAGGCACCTGCGTTTCGCGTACTAATGGGGATACAGAGCAAATGCCATTGATGTTAGAATCGCCACAAAATAACAGAGAGTCGGTTAGGATATTGAACAATAAGAAGCTGAAAATATAAGGACTCTGCCTTTGGTTTGAACCCCTTCCGCGATTGAAAGCTGACGGAGGGAGCACGCAGCTGGCGTGAGTTTTAGAAATGAGCAAAGATAGAGACTTCTTTAATTGCCTGTTAAGTTCACTTGTTAGCCAGGCAGGTCGACTAGTCTTTTTTGCGCCTTCTTCGGACAAAAAGCGTTCAATCAGATCGATTAAAACCCTCTTAAACAATCGTCAGTCATCCTATGGATTTCTCTTTGAGCAAAAAATTCCATTTCACGAACATCAGTTCTTTCTTCCATATACTTTTCTTGCCTTTCGTTCTCTTCTGGCGCTGAGAATAAAGTGAGTTATCCCACATCAGAGTGCTATGGTTACTCTTACGGAGGGGTGCAGTAGAATAAACTCCATAAATGTAAGAAAAGTCCTTCATAAATACTAGCTCCAGGCAATAAGCTCTCTGGTTCTCTCTAAATCTCGTTGGTATGTTAATCTTCTGTACCAGAGGTTAGTTGAGAGTGAGATCCATTAGCTTGCTGCCGAAGGCATTTGGCGCACCGTCAACTGTCAAACTTACTCAGTCAACTGTAGGTGCATTGAAATCTCCAGCAATAAGCACCTCCTGGTGACTTGCTTCTTCCTTGACCTATTGAAGGAGTGAATCATCAGCTGCACTTGGAATGTTTCGTGGTCTGCAGATCGCCAATAATTGTAGGTTTTGTGAACAATCCTTTTTAATATTTATTCAGAGAAATTCATATTCAAGGAAAAGGGCATGCACTCGTTTGTGTGCCACGATTACTGTCCTTACGTTTATGGCCACTGGGGTGTAGGGGTTCTAGTTAGAGGTAGCACCACACAGATAGCGTTTGGTCGCTCCATTTGTCTCGTACAGGTGGTGAATGCTCCTGTGGCCGCCTCTAACTAGTACCCAACTCTCACCTGTGGCTCTTCGAAGTTGGGTTCTTCCCAGCGGCCACACTCCGGGCAACCGTCACGACCGGCGGGTTAAACCAGGTGAGGGTCTTCGGTGTTGTGTGTGCCTCCACACCCGGTATGTCTGACTCCCAAACTTCCCATCTCCCCCTCTCAAAAAGTCCTATGGTGGGGAGGACAGCAACCCCGTAGGCGGCCCAGGCTAACTC
Source organism: Schistocephalus solidus (assembly GCA_017591395.1). Taxonomy (NCBI): domain Eukaryota; kingdom Metazoa; phylum Platyhelminthes; class Cestoda; order Diphyllobothriidea; family Diphyllobothriidae; genus Schistocephalus; species Schistocephalus solidus. The sequence continues at coordinate 193,222 of WEDG01005760.1, read as the reverse complement.
GGGTCGTTCTTCCACTTAAACAAAACCATGACCCATAGTGGAGTTCGGCAGCCGTCTATGATGTCCGAGCAGCTCTATTTAGGGACAGCACTGCTTGCCTCCTCGCGGAGAAAGTGGCTTGAAAAGATGCCTTAAAAAATTGCTGGTGCTCACATCTTCTGTAGCCGGCCGCGGCTCACAGATCGCAAAATACGCGGTCGTAAAACTCAAAAAACAACAACACCCCCGTCCCCATCCCCCTCGCCATAGTCTCCAGGCTGCTAAGGTGAGTCCACTCACACTAGCAGCCTGGAATGTTCGTTCCCTTTTAGACAATCCTAGGAGCAACCGGCCGGAACGGAGGGTGGCGCTAGTGGCTCAGGAACTGGCGGGCTACAAGGTGGACATTGCTGCTCTCAGCGAGACCAGATTCTCTGAGCAGGGTCAGCTGGAGGAGGTGGGTGCTGGCTACACCTTCTTCTGGAGCGGCCGGCCAAAGGCAGAGCGACGCGACGCTGCTGTCGCCTTTGCCATCCGGAACGACATCGTGGGACGTCTGCCCTGTCTGCCACAAGGGAATCAATGATCGCCTGATGAGCCTCCGCCTGCCTCTTCGGGGAGATGAGTTCGCCACCATCGTCAGCACCTACGCTCCCCCAATGACGAGCTCTGATGCGGCGAAGGACAAATTCTATGAGGACCTGCATGCCCTGCTGGCGACTGTGCCAAAGGTTGACAAGTTAATTGTCCTTGGTGACTTCAACGCCCGCGTCGGGACGGATCACGCTGCCTGGCAGGGCGTGCTGGGTCCCCACGGTCACGGTAGCTGTAACAATAACGGCCTCCTTCGTCTGCGCACGTGTGCAAAACACCGTCTTTTGATGACCCACACTTTCTTCCGCCTTCCAACGCGGGCGAAGGTCACGTGGATGCGCCCTCGGTCGCGGCGCCGGCATCTGCTGCACTATGTTCTCGTCCGGAGGCGAGATCGACAGGACGTGCTGGTAACTAAGGCGATCCGCGATGCCGATGGTTGGACAGATCACCGCCTCGTCATCTCCCAGGTGAGGCTCCAACTGCAACCCCGACGAAAGCCCCAAGGTAAGAGGCCACCAGGTAAGTTAAATACTCTTTTATTAAATTTGCCTGCTCACTTTTTTGATTTCAGCAACCAAATAACCGAGAAACTGGAGGACCTACATGCTCCAGCTGATAATGCTACTGTGGAGACACGTAGGGGTCAACTGCGAAATGTCATCCAGTCCACCGCCCTCGAAGTCCTCGGATGCGCACGCCGTCAACACCAGGACTGATTTGACGACAGTGACGCCGACATCAGCAACTTACTCGTGGAGAAGAATGGACTACACAAAGCCTACATGGACCTTCGGACTGACGCCACCAAAGCAGCCTTCTTCAGATGCCGGCGCCTTGTACAGCAACGGATGCGAGAGATGCAGGATGCCTGGATGATCCGAAATGCTGAGGAAATCCAGGGGTATACGGACCGCAATGAAATGAAAAACTTCTTCAAAGCCGTCAAGGCCGTCTACGGTCCGTGTATCAAGGGAACCGCACCACTGCTCAGCTCTGACGGCACAACACTGCTGACAGAGAAATCGCAAATTCTGAAGCGCTGGGTCTAGCACTTCATAAATGTCCTTAATTGCTCATCAGCCATCTCCGTTTCTGTCATTGGCCGGCTCCCTCAAGTAGCTACGAACAATGACCTGGATCTGCCGCCTTCCCTACCAGAAACTATCCGGGCCGTGCAGCAGGTTTCCAGCGGTAAAGCACCAGGGATCCGATGCAATCTCACCGGAAGTTTTCAAGCACGGTGGGCCCCGGCTGATGGCAGAACTCACAACACTCTTTCAGGATATGTGACGCCAAGGAAAAGTTCCTCAGGATTTCAAAGACGCGACCATCGTCCATCTCTACAAACGGAAGGGGAACCGGCAACTCTATGATAATCTTAGAGGCATCTCGTTGCTCAACATTGCCGGGAAGATCTTCACCCGTATCCTTCGCAATCGTCTTAACGGTCACCTAGAGCAGGGCCTGCTCCCGGAAAGCCAATGTGGCTTCCGCCGACACCGCGGAACAAGGGATATGATCTTTACCACCCGCCAGCTACAAGAAAAGTGCCAGCAGATGCGAACTCACCTATACACTACCTTCGTGGATCTAACGAAAGCCTTTGACACGGTGAATCGTGACGGACTGTGGAAATTCATGCAGAAATTTGGTTGTCTTGAGTGGTTCACACACATGGAGCGTCAGCTTCATGATGGGATGACGGCGCGCGTCAATGACAACGGGACGGTATCCGAAGCATTCGCAGTGACCAACGGAGTTAAGCAGGGCTATGTACTGGCCCCCACCCCCTTCAGTCTCATGTTCTCGGCTATGCTTATGGACGCCTACCGTGATGAGCAGCCTTGTATCCGCATCGCCTACAGAACTCTCGGGCGTCTTCTCAACAGTCGGTGTATGCAGGCTCCAACGCGTGAGTCTACGACTACAATCCATAACTTGCTCTTCGCGGACGACTGCGCCCTTAACACCGTGATGAAGGAGGACATGCAAAGGAGCATGGACCTCTTCGCTGCAGGCTGCGCCGATTTTGGGTTAGCAATCAGTACAGCCAAAACGGTTGTCATGCACCAGCCGCCATTCAGCGCGGAAAACAATGCTCCTCGAATCAATTTCAACGGTGCTCAACTCAAAAACGTGGAAACCTTCGCTTATCTAGGAAGCACAATGTTACGCAACACGAGGATCGATGACGAAGTTGCCCAATGGATCTCCAAAGCTAGTCAGGTCTTCGGCCGGCTGCAGGCCTCCGTGTGGAATCGCCACGGTATTCACCTGAACACCAAACTGAAGATATACAAGGTAATCGTCTTGACGACACTCCTTTACGGAGCGGAAACCTGGACCATCTACTTGAACCAAGCCAGGAAGCTGAATCACTTCCATCTCAGCTGCCTCCGCAGAATACTGAAGCTGAGTTGGAAAGACAGGATCCCGGACACGGAAGTCCTGGAGCGGACCGGACTCCTCAGCATCCATGCCATGCTGAGGCAAGTGCGACTGCGATGGAGCGGCCACCTGGTAAGAATGGACGACGAGCGACTACTTAAACGAATTTTCTACGGAGATACTGCTACGGGTTCTCACCGGCAGGGAGGTCAAAAACGACGCTAAAAGGACACTTTGAAGAAATTGCTGAAGCAACTGCAAATCAACTCGGCGACCTGGGAGGACCTCGCCCAGGATAGACCGGCATGGAGAAGATCCGTGAAGACTGGTTCAGAAATGTATGAGGCCAACGGGATCGCCGCCACCAAGGCCAAAAGAGCGGCACGAAAGTCACCAGCGCCCCGGACCAACACCACCAATGTCCAGGCCCTGCCAACATGCCCGCGCTTTCAACGCATCTTCCGCGCGCAAATCGGCCTGGTTGGACATCTTCGGACGCAATGCACCAACAGTCCGACAATTCAAATTTCTACGTCAAATTATGCCAACCCTTCTTCTGACTCCCCAACCTCACTCCTGGCATCAATTCCATTACTCCAACCATCAGAGTTTTTAAACTTTTTCACCGTACATAGCCTCATTAAAGTTCTCGCAAATTTACGTCAAAACGACGGAATCTAAAGGCTAATTCTATAAATAAAGTTGAAAATTTGTAAGTTTACCTTATTTCCAGCGAAGAATAATTTGTAGTAATTGGTATACCAGTTGATATAATTTTTCATCCTGCATAGCCTCTTCGCTAATTCTATTTTCAGTTTAAACTCGTTACCTAGCAGATATTTGCTTGCAGTGACTTGCTTAAAATATTAAATCTTTTATTCCGCAAAACGTCACTAGTAACAATTTTCCTTCGTATTATTGATTTGAAAAAGTACTTATATTTTAAAAACCAATATGAAACCCCAGTTAGTACTTAGACGCAAACATCCTCTTCGCGTAAAACTTCCACTAGAACAACCCACCTTAAGCATGAAGAAATTAGACCTTGACGCCCTGGAAAACTTTAATACCTTTATGTCTAAATATGGTTCTCTCTTCACGATCCTTGGTACCATTTTTTTGAGGGAAAGTTGTCTTCACTCACTTCTCAACAATGCGTGAAACTAGAGCCTTTTATAAACATGGTCAGTACTGAGTCACTTGACCGACATAAGAGAAGATTCAATTTTCTTTTAAAAAACGTTCCCAAGAGTAAAATCCCCCTGGACGTTGCATTTCATTTCCTTCACTCGTGCGGCTTTAACTTTAAAGTCGCTGAAGCTAAAAGGTTATCTTCCCGTAGTAAAACCCTCCTATTCTGGTCAAACTTTTTTCAGCGATTGAAGTTGACCTTATTTTCTCTAGGCATGAGCACTCAGCTCAATATTTGAAAAACAAGTTGTTTATCTGTAGGGATAAAAACCCAATGGAACGTCGGGTTTCACCCTCATTAGCAAACAAGAAGCCTTTGTCAACACCTTCAATACCAAAAGTTATCTCAGAGGTTTGTCCTGTAGCTAAAGCAAGCCCACGGCCCTCCGGATCGACAGGAATTTCGATTCCAGCTGAATCTTCACACGTTTACCTTGTTTCCGGTTTGAAGGAAATTGTGTCAACTCCACTTCTTTCTCATCCCAAGCAAACCATGCCTGCTATACCTGCCAAATCTACTAACCCTAAGAAAACTCCCAGTAAATATAAATCTGTGGCTAATCCAGGCTTTAAATCAGCAATGGCATTACCAATGGGAAACCTGCTAACCCCTCAGCATCTACAACAGCTGCGAACGCTAACGTTAGCATCTTTCCCAACCCAAAAATTGTCCGAAATCCACAAATATTTAACGCTTCTAATTATGCTACCAGTTTTTTTCGAAATCATTTATTCCTTTTTTTCAAATGCACTTTTTCCGCCAATCTTTGCTAACGTCCCTCAAAATCTCATTTCTATGCCACCCCCTATCTTTCAAACGCCACAATATAGCCTTCCCTTCCAAGGTTTTCATCCAAATATGCCGCTGCACAATAATCTCAGTTCTCTTAACAGTAACATTTCGACAAATTGTAGACCAGAGCGATTTTGTTTCCCACCTTTCGTTTCTTTTTTCCAGTTTTCTTCTCGGCCACCAAATTATCCTTTTTTATAAATACTGATGAGCGTAACCTGCCGCTCCGGAATATGCTCAGCTAAGTTTCACTCAATGCGAGGTCAGTTGTAAATAAGATGGCTGAGCTTAGAACAGTAGCCTTTGAGCTTGCTCCAGATGTGCTGTGCATCAGCTAAATCCTGGGCTCACTCTCTTATTTCTGACTCGACGCTTGCTATAGATAATTTCAATTTGTACCGACAAGACCGCGCTGAAAAACGTGGCGGTGGTTGCCTCCTTTATATTAAGTCATCCTTTGTACATTTCCCTTTTCATCTGAACATTTCATCTTTTTCTGGAAATGTATGCTTTGCTTCAGTCATCCTCCCGCACAATAAAAAAGCGGTAATTGGTTGTGTCTATAATCCTCCGTGTTATTCTGGCAATGAAAGCGAGCTCTGTGAACTATATGAAAAAGTTGCAGACACTCAGTTTGATGTCAAAATAATCGTAGGCGATTTTAATCTGCCAGACATTGACTGGCAGGCAAATTCCTCTCCGCCTAAACATCAGAAATTGGTCGATACTATTAACTTTTCAAACATGTCCCAACTGGTCAGATCAGTTACTAGAAATGACAACATTTTAGATTTAATTTTTACAAATGATGTCCACCCTCTCTTTATGATTTTCCATCATGATCTATTTGCAAGTGATCACGCAATAATTCACTGCTGTTTTCCAGTTCCCCTTCTTACGAAGCCCGAGGTTAAATGCAATAACCTCGATTTTGCTAACATAAACCATGAAACAGTAAATAATTTCGTAAGTACTCTAGATTGGCATAGCATATTCTCAATCAACGATCTAAACTTTTTCCGTGAGCTATTGCAGAGCCTCACAGAAAAAATCCAGGCTTTTATCCCGTTTAAGATTTTTAATTCACATTCAGCTTCTTCTACTGTTCCGCATTTTCTCCAGAACAGACTTAAAAAATTACGAAAGCAACTTAAAGATTCATCTAAAAGCTCTTTGTCAGTTCATTTAAGGATTGCACAAATATTTGAATTAGCATCGAGAATAAGGCTCGCGCGAGATAAGCGTAGGGAGTCTCGGGCACTAACTGATGCCAATTCATCCAAATCTGTTGCTCAAATCTTTCATGTTCGGCCATCGGCTAAGCGTCTGAATGTACTCCGCACTTACTCGACTGTAACAAAAAATTTGTTACAGATGATTTGGGCAAGGCAGAATTGTTAAACTCGTTTTTTTGCCAACCACTTTACCACTGAAACTAGCCCCACTCTGACAATTCATCTGCTTTCAAATTCACTTCTAACAACCATTAATTTATCGCCTTCATGCATTCAGAAGGAAATAGCTCACATTCGGTTGGATTTGATAACATTCCAAACTCACTTATTTAACAGTTAAGGGATTTTCCACCTTTACTAAGCCAGTTTTTCTCAGGATTTCTCGAAAATAGTTTCTTCCCCGATTATTGGAAAACTTCTATTATAATACCAGTTTTTAAATCTGGTTCCCGCTCGGACATTCATAACTATCGCGGTGTTCATAAAACGCCCCCTCTTGCTAAACTCATCGAAAAACTAATTGTAAAACAAATCACAGATTTTTGCATAAGCAATAAAATTATCAACTTTTCCCAACATGGCTTCTTACCGGACCGTTCTTGTGAAACCTGCCACATGTCTTTTCTAAGTCTACCAACCTCTCTTCGTAATGCTCATCTATCTGTAGTAGTTATCTTTTTTGATCTTAATAAGGCATTCGATAAGGTTCCTCATAAACGACTTCTAGATAAACTAGAAGCTATAGGATTTCGTAGTCTCTTTACTTACTTTATTAGATCATACCTAAATGATCGAAAACAAATGTTTTAGTAGGGTCCTCATACTCGAGTGCTACCCCGATTGTTAGTGGTGTCCTTCAAGGTACCGTATTAGGTCTTTTGTTGTTCTTACTGTATATAAATGATATTTCATCAATAGTTAAACATTCTAAATCTTTTATTTATGCTGATGACCTCAAATGCGTGTATTCCTTCTCTAACTCTACAACCGAAAGGTGCCTAGAACAAATTCATTCAGAATTAGACGCTCTTTCGGCCTGGAACTCCAAATGGCTAATGGAGTTCTCACCTACTAAGTGTCTCTACATGAGTTTTGGGCCTGTAAGGCTGCCGCAACCTCTTATCTTTGAAGGTTGCCATATGATTGAATGTTCTTCCATCAATAAATTAGATATTTCGCCTCATGCCGACAGAATTACGGCCAAAGCTACTCAGATTTGCGGCTTTATTTCTTATAATTTCTACCTTCCTGAAATTAAATTAAGACTTTATCGTATGTTTGTACTTCCCATTCTTGAATTTTGCTGTCCTTTCTTCGGTTTGATGAACGAATCTAGCCGTTCAACAATTGAAAATGTCCAAAGACATTTCACAAAAAAACTCCTATTTCCGACTCTTTCAACTACTTCCTACTCAACAAGATGCCAGCTAACGAAGCTAAAATTTCTTTGGGTCAGGAGACTTGAAGCAGGCTTTTGTCTCCTTTTTCGACTTAATAATAGTTCAACTTACCCAAAGCTTTCTGTCATTACCCCCGTTAGTCTTCCTTATAACCTAAGAAATTCTGCACTAATTATACCTCCCCCTGCATCCTCCACGTGTAAACTCTCTCTCTTCTTGCTTCTAGGTATAGTTTTCTTTGGAATAACTTGCCAATTAAAATTAGGTCGTTAACTAGTCTATCTGCATTCAAGCGAAGACTGCACATTTATCTTAACACTGATTCTATTAACCTTTTATTTTCCTCATCTTTTCCCAGTAGGTTTCCCCATGACTCGGAGAAAGGACCATCGGGAATTTGAGTAACCCTCTTGAAACTATATTTACGCTACCTCGAGACGCCCATGAACTATAATGTCTCCTTATATTTCCCGTCCTCCAAACGATGACGTCATTCGGACGTACAAATTCGGTGGTCCGCAGTCTTAAATGCTGCGGTTTCTTTGGATACTAACCATCATCAGAATTCAATTCTGGATCCTATGATGCTGAGGACTTAAGTTCATTGACACATTTTCGTGAGATTCTGTTTCATACGCCTAAGTGATCAAGAACGAATTACCTCGACGTTTCATTATCTCATTCTGAAATGCTACTGCAGTATTACCCTATTCTACCACCTGACCCTTTTTTCCAAAGCAGTTTTTTTCTCCTACCTTCTATTCGAAAATGAAGGCCTATTGAACTCTGCCTCCATTTTCATGCTAGGAGTTTTTTTCCCTGCCTATTTTTTCTAGTTCACCATTAATTTTAAAACATTGCTAACTGTTGACATAGCAGGACAATTTATGAATTTGTACATTTTATCTGCACACATTGTCCTAACTTTATTTCGTTACTAATGTTTGCTTATACAGTACCTTCCTGGTGCTAACCAAATATAAATTCTAAATTCTAAATTCTAAATAAATCATACAGGCCACATCTATCTACTCATCGCCTGTTACCGCCATCACCGCAACCACCACCGCCTTCGCCTTCAATACCACCACCACCATCAGCGATGAGGAATCTCTCCTAAGCTGTACTCAATGCGACCGCACATTCACCTAACGCATCGGCCTGGTCGGTCACTTGCAAATACATCGTACAGAGACCAGCGAGCCAGTGCCTGGAACACCATCACACAGCAGAGATCGTTGCCTCCGCTGCCCCCACTTTCCTTGCGCATTCACTCATCGCATGGGCCTATTCGGTCACATGCGCATCCATGACGGCGGAATTCACCACAATGCCGACAACACCGGAAACACCATGCACACCATCCGCTCCTGCCATTCTTAGTGCCCCTGCCACCCCCACTACCATGACTGACATCCATTCAGCCTCTACCGATTTCTCCTGCCCATAGTGCGCCCGCAACTTCAACTCACGCATCGGCCTGGTCGGTCACCTGTGAATCCATCGCACGGAGTCTGGTGAACCAGTACCTGGGGCTCCGACATACAGTCGACGCGCCCGCCTTCACAAACCTCACTCCTGTCGCACATTTACACACCGCATGGGCCTATTAGGACACATGCGCCTCCACGACAACTTCCGGCAAATCACCGGAGGCTAAACTACATCAGCACACACTACCTACACCAATACATCGACAACACACTCACAATCACCATTTATCAGAGTACAGCACGGTTTCCTAGAAACCGTGGCTGGGAAGGTTGCCAATCTGACGCTTCCACCAGACCACGCCGTCGGCTCAGTGTATGTGCTGTGTGTGTCGAGTGGCTAACCAGTGGACTAGGAGTCAGACGGCGATGGCTGCTCCATATCCCCTGAGTTACTGGGTCAGGGGCCAGGTCGGGCTTTGGCGCACGAAAACGGGTACGCCGATCCGTCAGCCAATGCGTCGACTCCCACATCAGACAACTGACCGGCTTGGAGAGCGGTTTGACTGTGGTGGTGGGGGAGAGAGTGAGGTCGACAGCTCAGCGCATGTTTCTCACTATAAAAAATATGACGCGCTTGAAACCTTCTTGGTGCGATAAAAGCCGTGGCTTGGAAGGTTGCCATCTGACGGGATAACTCGGACCGCGTGATCAACCCAATGAGTGTTTTGTTTGGAGTGGCTGACTGGCGGACTGAGAGAAAGGCTGCAATGGCTCTATCTTAATGTGGCTTTTATGGCACTCCCACTTCGTGGGATCTGAGCCAGGTGTGGTGGTATGCCCAGGGGCGACTCCGGCTGCGCCAGCCACCTGCGTCCTCTCCTGCCTTCGGTCTTATTGGCTCTGTCTGTACACCAGGCTCAAGAGGGGGAGGAAGAAAGATTGCGGTAGCTGCAGCGCAAGGCTACTATCACTTAAAACTAATTCACGCGCAAGTCACTGTCCCTGCTCCACCCTTCCATGGAGCATACGGGGGACATCATCAAAATTGACGGTCGAAGTGTCATATGGCCACTTCACCTCGGTCTTTTCAAAAGTGTTGGTATCCAGCTATTGAAACCTATCTATATACTATTTCGGCTTTGAGACACGTTTCCATAAATGCAACGACATCGGGGGTTCGGTCTGAGACAAGTGCCTTGAATTCGTCTATTTTCGAAAAGAGACTCTGAGTTTTGGTATACAAAGCTCTCCATTTAGACTGGAAAACTCCTTCATATGAACTTCTACTCATTTTGTGCGACTGAATGCTCGAGTCTGTCAGTGCTTTCCAAGACGAACTGATGTCCATCCCGTCGACGCTGATTTCTAATGAGTTTTCGTCCACCGAGCTCTGGAGCACCTTCATTTTGTTATACGAGCTCTGTACAGTGGAGTACTTCGTATTTAGTGTCCTCTGTCTTGGTGAGAGCCCGCCTTGATGATGTACGGGTCTGCCACAGGAAACATCTCTTCATCACTTTTATTTCCTTGTCCTTTATTTGGAGCCATTTTTCCCCTGTTCGGTTTTTCTCTTCATATCTGTTCTCAGAATCCTCATTTTGTGCCTTTCTGTCGGTTCGTGATCCGGCTGAAAAAACATCCCTGTTTGAGCTATGAAGAGCTTCTTCCTTTGTAAGAGGCGTGAAGCCTAAACATAATTTTCAAGAATGATTTTAAGAGGCCTCTGTGATGAAAGTTCATTTGAAACACCCGCTTACCCTGAATGGAATGCTTTGTGCACGGTACCGCATTTGCCATCTTGAAGAATCGAATTTGAGTATGCCCGGAACAAACTGAGGTCATGTTCTTCCCTTTCATTTGCAATCAGAGAAGTGGACTCAGAAGCCCTTATAATAACAAGATTGCGTTTTCGGTCGAAATGTCTGTTTGGTGACTTTGTGTTCTGATTTGTTGATAGAGAATCAGTATCAGAATGACTTCTACTGTGGTCAACGATGTTATTTGTGTCAGTACTAGCAACAATTCCCGAATTAATGGTGAAACCTCTTTGAAAAATTTGCCGATTCGCTCTGCCCGTGCTCCTGTATCACCAGCGGAAGAGTCCACTTGAGCTTCTATCGGAAATAATGAGCTTTGTTCGGAGTTGCGACTCATTTTTGTTAAATAATCTTGGCCTTTTCCAACTTCAAATTCTTCGTCTTCGGTCCTTCAAATTTGACGAGCTTTTCAACATCGCCCTTTGTTTTACCATCCAGAAACGATGCCACATATGTTTGTGTATCCAGAGCATAACTGCATCTGTCTGATTTACATGAGCGTAGTAAAGTGCATGAGCTGGTTTGATCTATCTTGCGAAGGAAGGAAATGTCTAATAATTTACTGACCTCTGTAAATGCAATGTCTTTTAGCTGTACATTAGGTATGCTTGAAAAAGCTTTGTTTGCATGCGTAATTTCTTTTGTTAGAATTCTAAACTAGAGGCAAAAGAATTTCGTAGTCCCCTTACTGGATAGATTAGATCATACCATCATAATCGAAAACAATAAGTTATAGCGGGGTCCTCATACTCAAAAGCTACCCCGATTGTGAGTGGTGTCCTTCAAGGTACCGTATTAGGTCCTTTGTTGTTCCTTCTTTACATAAATGATATTTCATCGATAGTTAAAATTCTCAATCTTATATTTATGCTGGTGACCGAAAATGCGTATTTATTTCTCAAACTTACGGTCGAGCAATGCCTAGAACAAATTCATTCGGACATATACGCTCTTTCAACATGAAGCTGCACACGGCTAATGGATTTCTTACCTTTGAAGTATCACTACCTAAGATTTGAGCCTGTACGGCTGCCGCAACCTCTTATTTTAAAGGATGCTCTATGACTGAATGTTCCTCCATCAAGGACTTGGGCATAAGCTACACCAATAAATTAGATCTTTCGCCTCATGCCGATAGAATAACGGCAACAGCTACTCAGATTTGCGACGCTATTTCTTACGATTTCTACCTTCCTGAAATTAAATGAAGACGTTATCGTATGTTTGTGCTTCCCATTCTTGAATTTTGCTGTCCTTTGTTCGGTTTGATGAACGAATCTAGATGTTCAAAAATTTAAAATTGTCCAAAGCATTTCACAAAAAACCCCTTTATCCGACTCTTTCAAATACTTCCTATTCAATTAGATGCTAGCTGACGAAACTTAATTTTTTAGCTCAGGTGTCTGAAAGCAGGCTTTTATCTCCTTTTCGACTAAATAATAACCCAAATCTCCTCAAGCTTTCTGTCATTACCCCCGTTAGTCTTCCTTATAACCTAAGAAATTCTGCACTAATTATACCTGCCCCTGCATCCTCCACGTGTAAACGCTCTCTTTTCTTTGCTTCTAGGTATAGCTTTCTTTGGAATGACTTGCCAATTTGAATAAGGCCATTAACTAGTCTATCTGCATTCAATCGAAGACTGCGCATTTATCTTAACACTGACTCTATTAACCTTTTATTTTCTTAATCTTTTTCGAACAGCTTTCTCCATGACTCAGAGAAATGACCATCGGGATTTTAAGTGACCCTCTTGAAACTATTTTTTTTAACCACCTCGAGTCTCCCATGAACCACAAGGTCTCCTTATATCACCAGTCATTCAAAAGATGAAGTCATTCGGACGTACACATTTGGACGTATACAGCATAAATGCTGCCATTTTGTTGGATACTTACGTACATCAGAATTCAATTCTTGATCCAAAGATAATAATAATAAATTGTATATTTAAGGCCCAGAGAGCCCCGTCATTTCAAACTTAGTATCGCGGTATAAATAAATACAAAGTGGATAATTGCTGCACTATGTGAGTAGCCACATTAACAGCAGAAATGAACAATATGGTAGGCATATCCGATTCAGAAAGATTTGCCATTTTTAAAACAATAGTCAACAATCTTTAACATAAACGGTGAACTAGGAAAGAATCATTAAAAAAACTCCTACGGTTAAATCGGAGGCGGAGTTATGCGAGCCGCCAATTTAAAAAAAATAGGATAAAAAACTGCTTCACTATAAAATTAATAGCTAGATGCAATGGGATAGTGCTGTGATGTTGCTGACAACGTATGAGGGTTTGGAACGCTCCTTGTTGTGTGAGAGATAACATAGCAGTCAGAGCTACTGTTTGTAACCACCAGTGGAGGTGAAAGAGGACGAACTCATCGTGGACTCCAGGGTCAAAACGAAGAGGGGACAGTAGAGGTTATGAGATCATCATCGAGATGTGACCTTGCCGACTGCGAAGTCCATCAATCAAAGAGGCAAAACCATCAGAACCCGCCTTGATCCTCAACTGAACCTGGAGATCATCGTCGGGGTTGCAAAAGCGGAGGAAAGTACCAAGGTTGTCAAGACTTGGCCTTGCTTGTTTAAAAGGAGGGAGGCATAAAGTGAATGCAAAGATTGACTCTGCAGAGGATGATGGACATATAATAAGAGACCAATATAAGATTGACTCTGCAGAGGATGATGGACATATAATAAGAGACGTATTAAATATCAAGGGAGCTGCCTCAAATACCAGGAGGACCCTTTTCGAAATCCAAAAGTTGCGAGTTAGGGAAGGAAACAGACAATAAGGACTTTATATCTTCCGAAGTTAAATGTTTGCGTAACTTACTTTTGAAAATAGCTTATGTGGAAGACAACCTAATTTGCAGTGGAAGATTATTACAGATGAAAGCATATTTGGAGGCAAAAAACTGAGACCGGTTAGTTGTGGAGCTAAGGGGTGGTGAAATGATCATGGAGGAATTACGAGTGGCATAGGGTCGATCTACCGGAGTGAGAGCGTTAATTCGTGGGAGATTTGGACTAGAGTTAACGCGAAACAGGAAGCAGAGACCGGCTTCGAGTCTTCTAACCCACAGAAATTTAATGTCTGCTAACTGGCATCTATCCGTATAAGAGATACTGGATCCAGGAAGAGAAAATAGTCTTCGAGTAAAAACCCTCTGAACTTTTTCAATCTTACTGCGGTCAGAGGCGTTCATCAGCCCAAAGAGGGGACAGCAGTATTCTAGGATATTAAGAACAAACATGCGGTACAGGTCTAACTTTATTTCCGGAAGGAAGAAATTATGCGATATAAAACCACATATCTGTGCAGCCTTTGCAGAAATTCGATCTGCATGAGGCGATAATGCTAGCTTGTTCGTGTAACTTAGACCTAAGTCTTTTATGGTTGATCGTTCTAAAAGTGTACTATTTTGAAATACGAGGAGTCCAGGAAGCTTAGCGGGGCCAAAACACATAAAACTACTCTTGGATGAAGAAAATTACATCTGCCAAATACAGCTCCAACGTGAGAGCATAAGTAGATCAGTGTTGATTTTATCCACGCAACTTTTGGCAGTGTCTTTAGAAAATGAATAAATGCATTTTAGATCATCAGCGTAAACGAAATTTTGTGAAATTGTGAGTAAAGCTGAAATTTCGTTTATGAACAGAATAAAGAGAAGGGGACCTAGAACCGTGCCTTGAAAAACGCCACTCGTGATCGGTTGAGGCGTCGAAGAGCTATTACCTTCTAAGACCTTCTGGTTGCGGTTAGAAAAGTAGGAACCATTGAAGTCAAGGAGAGGAGGCCGGATGCCGAGGGCTTCCATTTTCCCCAGAAGACGTCTGTGCGGTGCCTTGTCAAAGGCTTTGCTCAGGTCAAAGTAGATCACAACTACTCACTGCTGCTCATTACGAAGGGAAGTGACGAGATTAAGAAAGCTATATGACACACTTCGCATGATCTCCCAGGTAGAAAACCATATTGCGAGTCGCTTAAGAGCTTATTTTCTAGGCAAAAGTCTAGAATTTGATTAAAAATAATTTTTTCAAGAAGTTTTGCTAGAGATGCTGAGGCCTCAAGTTCACTGACGCCTTTTCGCGAGATTTTGTTTCATGCCACATAGTGATCAAGAACGAAACATATCGATGTTTCATTATCTCATTCTGAAATGCTACTACAGTATTAGCATACTCTTCCACCTTACCTTATTTTCCTTAGCAGTTTTTCTCCTACCCCCTTTTCGAAAAGGGAGGCCTATTGAACTCTGCCTCCATTTTCAAGGTAGGAGTATTTTTCTGCCTTTTTTCTAGTTCACTATCAATTTCAAAATATCTCTAACTGTTTAAGACCATCGAAAATTCCCATTGGAAAATTCAAAAGACAATTTGGCGAGCATACGTTAGCTTTCGATAAATTATCATCAGGCCTTTACATTTATATCACTGTGTCATTAAGTCAAATATGCGGGTAAGTAGAACAAATAGTACGGTTGTCATGGTGGGGTGGAGGGGAAAAAACAAAATTACGGTCCGTTTTCTGATCATGGTCAGAGGAATGGTGGCCACCGGGACAGTTAATTAGATGCGGGTGGCTAAATTGGTGGCTCTCGGCCACGGTAATTGCGGTGCCTGTATGAAGTTCTTTTGAGCGCATAGGATTGGTTTGCGTAGCCTGATTGCCGCTGCTTCTGTTGTAGCCAACAGACACTGTCTAAGGAATTTTTAAACGGTTGAGGGGACCTTTTTAATAACCCGGAAGGCCTCTTTGGCATTAACAAGATGACCTGGGTCTACCACATGTGCGAGGATAGAACTGTTTATGTTCTTTATCTGCCCCTTTCCTTACCATGCTGGAAGGTGTTCTCGTACGGTTTTGGACAAACGCTGGCTCGTGCGAACAATATAAATAAATAAATAGTATACTTAAGGCCCAGAGGCCCCATCATTACAAACGTAGTACCGTGGTTTAAATAAATAAAAAGTGGATAATTGCTGCACTATGTGAGCTTCCATATGAACAGCAGAAATGAGTAGTATGGTACACATATCCGATTAAAAAGGATTTGCCATTTTTTAAACAAAAGTCAACAATCTTTGGCATATACGGTGAACTGGAAAAGAAGCAGTAAAACAAACTCCCAGGGTAAAATCGGAGGCGGAGTACAGTGAGCCGCCAATTTAAACAAAATAGGAGAAAAAACTGCTTCACTAAAAAATTTACAGCTCGATGCAATGGGATAGTACTGTGATGTTGCTGACAGCGTATGAGGGTTCGGGACGCTCCTTGTCGGGTGAGAGATAATATAGCAGTCAGAGCTACTGGTTATAAATCACCATTGGAAATGAGAGAGGACGAACTCATCGTAGAAAGCATGGTCGAAACGAAGAGGGGACAGTAGAGTTCACGAGATCATCATCGAGATGCGACCTTGCTGACTGCATAGTCCATCACCAAAGAGGCAAAACCATCAGAACCCGCCTTGATCATCAACAGAACCTGTAGACTATCAATAGGGTTGCAAATTTGGGGGAAAGTATCAAGGTTGTCAAGAGTTGGCAATGCTAGTTTAAAAGGAGGGGAAGAAAAAGTGAATGCAAAGATTGACTCTGCAGATGATGATGGAAATATAAGTAGAGACCAATTTAATATCAAGGGAGCTGCCTCAAATACCAGGAGAAATCTTTTCGAAACCCAAAAGTTTCGACTTCGGGAAGGAAACAGACAATAAGAACTTTATATCTTCCGAAGTTAAATGTTTGCGTAATGTGGTTTTGAAAAAAGCTAATGTAGACGACAACCTAATTTGCAGTGGAAGATTATTCCATATGAAAAGCATATTTGGAGGAAAAAATGAGATCGGTTAGTTGTGGAGCTAATGGGTGGTGAAATGATCATGGAGGAATTACGAGTGGCATAGGGTCGATCTACCGGAGTGAGAGCGTTAATTCGTGGGATATTTGGGCTAGAGTTAACGCGAAACAGGAAGCAGAGACCGGCTTCGAGTCTTCTAACCCACAGAAATTTAATGTCTGCTAACTGGCATCTATCCGTATAAGAGATACTGGATCCAGGAAGAGAAAATAGTCTTCGAGTAAAAACCCTCTGAACTTTTTCAATCTTAACTGCGGTCAGAGGCGTTCATCAGCCCAAAGAGGGGACAGCAGTATTCTAGGATAGTAAGAACAAACATGCGGTACAGGTCTAACTTTATTTCCGGAAGGAAAAAATTATGCGATGTTAAACCACATATCTGTGCAGCCTTTGTAGAAATTCGATCTGCATGAGGCGATAATGCTAGCTTGTACGTGTAACTTAGACCTAAGTCTTTTATGGTTGATCGTTCTAAAAGTGTACTATTTTAAAATACTAGGGGTCCAGGAAGCTTGGTGGGGCCAAAACACATGAAACTGCTCTTGGATGGAGAAAATTGCATCTGCCAAGTACAGCTCCAACGTAAGAGCATAAGTAGATCAGTGTTGATTTTATCCACGCAACTATTGGCAGTGTCTTTAGAAAATGAATAAATGCACTTGAGATCGTCAGCGTAAACGAAATTTTATGAAATTGTGAGTAAAGCTGAAATTTCGTTTATGTACACAATGAAGAGAAGGGGACCTAGAACGGTGCCTTGAAAAACGCCACTCGTGATCGGTTGAGGCGTCGAAGAGCTAATACCTACTAAGACCTTCTGGCTGCGGTTAGACAAGTAGGAACCAATGAAGTCAAGGAGAGGAGGCCGGATGCCGAGGGCTTCCAGTTTTCACCAGAAGACGTCTGTGCGGTACCTTGTCAAAGGCTTTGCTCAGGTCAAAGTAGATCACAACCACTGACTGTTGCTCATTACAAAGGGAAGTAACGAGGTTGAGAAAAGCTATTTGACACACTTCGCATGATCTCCCATGTAGAAAACCATATTTTGGAGTCGCTTAAGAGCTTATTTTCTAAGCAGAAGTCGAGAATTATATTAAAAATATTTTTTTTCAGGAAGTTTTGCTAGAGCGGGGGTTTTGTGAACGCCTCGATAATTATTTACGTCCGAACGAGATCCCGACTTGAAGACAGGAAGAATAATTGATGTCTTCAATGAGTCAGGCAAGAACCCGTTTAAAAGATTAACTGAGAATACATGGCTTAGCAATCGTGAAAAGCTCGGCAATCTCTTAATAACTGAGTTTGGAATACCATCAGTCCCCGAAGAGTGCGAGTTTTTAAGACGCATTATTTGCTTACGAATTAGTTCCGTGGAGAAATCAATGGTGCTGATAACTTTGCATAACGATGCCTGAAACGTCCGAACCGCTTCAGATTCCATCGTAAGATGATTTGCAAAGAATGCACTTTAACAATTCTGCCTTGTCAGAGTCTTCGA
The DNA here is from genome assembly GCA_017591395.1 of Schistocephalus solidus. Lineage (NCBI taxonomy): Eukaryota > Metazoa > Platyhelminthes > Cestoda > Diphyllobothriidea > Diphyllobothriidae > Schistocephalus > Schistocephalus solidus. The sequence continues at coordinate 175,013 of WEDG01005760.1, read as the reverse complement.
GAACGAAGTTCTTTGTTTCCTTAAGTAATGGAGGTATTTCATAACCTCGTTTATAGCAGGATCGACGGCGAAACAGTTGAGAAACAGATTTTGCAGAGTTTGGCTCGCTTAGTGCTCATGATTCCCTCTGTCTGTCCGTTGCAAAGCCGAATCTTAGAGGCTAATTCAAAAATCTCTGCAATCCTTAGATGTACAGATAACGAACTAGTATTTTGATCTTTGAATTGCTTCCTCAATTTCTTTAGTCTTGGCAAAAGAAAGTGGGGGACGGTGGATTCCGAAGTGTAGGGCTTAACAATTTTGGTTGGCACAAATTCCAGGATGTTATTTGAAACGACTGACGTGAAGTTAGAAAGACTTTCTGCATCCTTCATGGAGGAGAGATGCTGCCAATCCAATGAGTCCAAAAAGTAGTTAATTTAACGTCATATCTGCGAGGTCAAAAGCATGATAGGTACGAATGGCGCTAGCCTTTTTCGATGAGACAATTGGTAAGCAACAGTGAATTAATGTATGGTCACTTTGGAAGAGGCCCTGCTTAAAATCAACGAAAAGGGGAACATGTCATTTGTGAAAATCAGGTCTAAAATATGCTTGTCTCTCGTTTAGGTACGGACAAGCTGGGACCAATAAGAAAAATTAATGGTATCTAGGAAAGGCTGAAATCTGGGTGGACAAAAGTTTGAAATCCAGTCAATTTCAGGAAAATTAAAATCCCCAGCGATTATTTTAATGTTAAAATTGGACTCCGAAACCAATATAAAAATTTCACAAAGTTTTGCATCATCATGGGATGATGCATTAGGGGGGTAGTAACTACGTCCGAGAATAGCAATTTGTTAGGGCGACAGGATAATAGATACGAAGCAGTAATTACCAGAGAATGACGTAACGTCTAGATCGAACGGGAAGTGCTTAAATGAAGCTTTAATATAGAGCAGACAACCACCACCACGCTAACTATAGTGCGATCTTGACGGTAGAGATCGCACTGATCTATGACAAGAAAAGTAAGGCAGTATGCGATTACCGAGACCTGCGCTATCTTGCTTTTGGGTCTGGGTTAGAGTAACGTCCTTCGGAAAACCTGCCTTAGGTGATATAATTGAGGGTATAAGATGACCCGTGGGGTTATGGGACGAGCTAGCTTGTGGAGGATTAAATAAGTTAAATTTAAGATGATTGCGGATTTTGTATTTGAAGAACGTTATTTATGCGATGTGAGAGGCCTGGAGAATTGCGTTTAAGAGTGGAAGCTGGCAGTCTAAGTACTTTAGACGGTTAAGACAGTAAAAATGCTTTTAGACGGGGTCACAGATATTACAGGTGGGCTGAAAGCACCGGAAATTGCAGTATTCGGCCGCGGGGGAGATGAAGTAGAAGGTTGAGTGGAGGGGCTGATCGAACTAGACATCTGAGGAGATGAATTAGCTCGTGCATTGACGTTAGTGGAAATACGACCAGACTTATGAATATGAGGTTGATAAATTAATGATAAGAAGGACCCATTTCTTCGCTCCATTGGTGTAAGATCTCGACAAAGGAAACATTTTGTCATTTCCAAAAAGCGAGAAGTGCGACCTTGTTGAGCAAAGATAGAGTCCACCTCAACTGTTGAAAACAATTTAACTAGTATAGGAGGATTCTTCCTACGCGAAGAGAGTCATTTTGCTTCCACTATTTTGTAGTTGAAACCACTCGAGTACAAAAAGCCCATAGCAACGTCAACTGGGCGTCTGTGTATTGGAGCATTTTTTAGGAGAAAATTGTGATAACGTTTCAGTCTGTCAAAAGCCTCGCTGGCGACCAAGTGAACAAACGAATCGAGACGCCTGCAATCCTGAGAGGGAACATCAGATACGTTTCCATCGAACAGGTTGCCGGGTATAGACAAAATGGATCCACACTTCATCATGAAGTCGTCGCAGTTCTGTAAAGTGGACAGATCTAGCTGTTTAGCTTTAATAATGGGTTGTACATTTGAGTCAATGTTGAAACTGCTAGGTGTATTCAAGCATCGTTTTGGTCCCGAGGCATGTAGTTTACGACGAATTGAGCTTGTTGGTTCAGTTCAGTTCAGTGTATTTGAGGAAAATAGGCTTACGTCTTTGAAATTCCTATTTGTTACATAAAAGTAGCAAGAATAAGAAGCAAATTAAAGAAGTAACAGTCAAGTGAATGCAGGCAGGTTTACGTGGTACACTGATATTGTTAAGGTTAAGTAGTCACATAGTCTTCGTGGTACTGTAACATATGTATGTCAAGCCGATGTTTGAATGTATACACAGACTGGGACATAACAATCGCCTCAGGTAGGTTATTCCACGGTTCCACGACACGGTTGGTGAAAAAATACTTCCTCACATCCAATCTTACTTGGGGCACACTTAGTTTGAATGGATGACCTCGGAGATTTTTCGTAGTGGCAAGTTGGAAAAAGTCATCACATAGGAGGGCGCAATCCATGCCACGCACGATACGGAAGGTTTGTATCAAGTCTCCGCGCAACTGCCTATAACTCAGAGGATAGAGCTTTAGGTTATTTAGACGAATCTCATATGGCAGTTCAGATTGACCTCTTACTAATTTTTGTGGCTCGCCGCTGCACCCTTTCGAGCATGTTGTAGTCCTGTTGCGTCCACGGTCGCCAGGCTTGGATCGCATATTCAAGATGTGGCCTTACAAACGTACCAAAGACTTTAGAAAAGCAGTCTTCATCGAAAACTTTAAATGCCCGCTTGATAGCGTACAGTATTGAATTGGCGGATTTAGCTGCCTTGGAACATTGCGTAGAAGGCTTCAGGTTGTCTTTCATCCAAACTCCAAGATCCTTCTGTGTGTGTGCTTCTCGGAGTGGCAAACCGTTCAAATAGTAGGGTCGCATATCAGTGACCTGATTTCGATTTCCCAGGCGTAGCAGGGTGCATTTGTTTGAGTTGAAGGACAAGAGCCATTTGTGGGACCACTCGTCCAATCGACGAAGATTTTCTTGGAAATTGTCTGCATCAGCAGCATTGTGGATAACTTTCCAGATTTTTATATCGTCCGCAAACATAGCAAAGTTACAGTCCAATTCCTGTACACAATCATTAATGAACAAGAGAAATAGGATCGGTCCGAGCACTGAACCTTGTGGGACTCCACTCTCGATGACTGTGCGCTTTGATCGCGATCCGCCTACACAGACCACTTGGGAACGACCGACGAGAAAATTCTTGATCCACGTAAGAAGTTTGCCGCCAATACCCGAACATTCTCAACTTGTGAAGGAGACGCTGGTGTGGAACACTATCGAAGGCCTTCTGGAAATCAATGTAGGCCACGTGCACAGTGTCTTTTGCATCGAGTGCTTTTTGTCCAGCTTTGCATCGTATAAAGTAAGTTCGTAACACACGATCTTCCCCTACGAAAGCCGTATTGTGCAGTCGATAAGAGGTTACGGGTTTCTAAATAAATCATCAATTCCTTTTTGACAACCTTCTCCATAACCTTGCAACAGATTGAGGTCAGGCTGACAGGCCTGTAATTTGTAGCAAATGCACGACTACCACTTTTGTGAAGCGGTGCGATGTGGGCTGTTTTCCAGTCGGTAGGAAGAATTCCCGTATCGAACGATTTCTGGCACAGCAACGATAGCGGTTTCGCCAGCTCTCGAGCAAGTTCGAGGAGTAGCTTTGCTGGAATCTCGTCGGGGCCAGGAGATTTGCATGCCTTCAGACTTTTTAGTTCTTCAAAGACCGCCGCTTCTTGAAAGAGCATATCCTGAATAAGTGGCACTCCTGTAGTCTCGTAACTTGATGGAATAAAAACAGCTTCTCTAGTGAAAACCGACTGAAAGAACTGGGAAAAAGTGTTCAGCTTTGTTTTTATTTTCTGATATCTCGAAACCGTCATCGTTTCTCATAACAGGAATCGGGTTCCTGTTACGTGTGGTTTTTCTTACATAGCTGTAGAGTAATTTGGGATTGTGAACTGCTCTCTGGAGCAAATCCCTCTCGTTATCCCGTCGGCTTTGGAAGATCAAGCTTTTAACCTTGTTCCTCTGAGTTTTGTATGCTTGCAAGGCTAAATTTTCATTGGATCGGCAAATTTCTTCCAAAGCCTTCCTTTCCTGTTAATCTCTCTTTTAGATCCCTTGTTAACCACTGTGGTCTGTTAGATATCCTAAATTGTGATGGCGGACAATGGCATTTTATTAGATTCAACAAATACTCCTTAAATAAATTCCAGTCCTCAGTGACATTCCCGGAGAAGAGAACATCCCAGTCTATTCGTGATGCCTCAGCTCTCATCTTGCAAAAGTCTCCTCGCCATAGATTGGGCCTGGTTTCATTTATTGCAGATGGTTTCATCTTTCGTCGAAAATATGAGTAAGATCTACGCACGATACGCAGGGTAAAATAAATATATGAAATTTCAACCTAAATTCTACGTTTTCTACGATGATTTATAGGGATAGCAAGTTGTAGTTCAATTCAATTCAATTCAATTCAATTTATTGAGGGAAATAGGCATGGGCCTTTGAGTACCCTATTTGTAACGTAAAAATTAAGTGCGGTATACAGAGAAACCGTGTGGGTTGCCAAGGTACAAAAAGGCGGTCATAAAAATTTGACAAGTGGTGCACGACTCTCGAGGGTTAAGATAAATGCCTCATCGCTCAGGCTCGTTGCGGAACATAAAACTGTCAAGGTTCCTTTTAAAAGCTTTCCAGCGATGGTGACATCACAACGTCTTCAGGGAGGGCATTCCATGGTTTAACCACTCTGACAGAGAAGGAGAACTTGCGCACATCCAGTCTCGCCTGCTGGACACGCAGTTTCAATGGGTGACCTCGGAGATGGGTCGTGGTGGCAAATTCAAAGAAGTCCGAGAATTCCAGGCAACAATCCAATCCCTTCACAATGCGGAATGTCTGCAGGAGATCACCACGCATTTGCCTATAACTCAAAGGGAACAGATTAAGATTCATTAGGCGGGTTGGATATGGCAAGGAGCTTTGACTTCTAACCATTTTGGTGGCTTTCCTCTGGACTCTTTCGAGGCAGTTCTGATCTTGAACTGTCCAGGGTTTCCAGGCGTGCATAGCATATTCCAAATGTGGCCTAATGAATGTTCCAAAAGGTCTTAGCAAAAAGATCTTCATCGAAATCCAAAAAGGCTCGTCTGATGGCATGCAACACCGAAATTGCCCTCTTCGCCACTTTCGAGCAGTGAGACGATGGTTTTAAGGTGGTGGTCATCAGCACACCAAGGTCCTTTTTGGGTTTCCACGTCTTTTAAGGCTTCACCGTTGAGAAAGTAACTTCTACTTTCGGCAGATCCAGACGGGTTGCCTAAGCGAAGTATTGTACACTTATCGACGTTGAACCGCAAAAAGCCAATGATTCGACCACTCCTCCAACCGAGTTAGGTTGATCTGCAGTTTATCTTCGTCAGCAGGGCTCTGGATTACATTCCAGATTTTAATGTCGTCGGCAAACATTGCTGCTTCACAGTCGAGATTCCTGACACAATCGTTCACGTATATTAAAAACAGTATTGGCCCTAGTACTGAACCCTGAGGAACCCCACTCTCGACCGCAGCAGACCTTGACCTCTCTTGGCCGATGCACACAACCTGGCGCCGACCCACGAGGAAGTTTTCGATCCACTTGAGGAGGTTACCTCTGATTCCACTCTTTCTAGCTTGTAAAGCAGTCTCTCGTGCGGCACAGTATCGAAGGCCTTTTTGAAAGTCAATGAAGGCAATGTGAACCGCGTGTCTATCTTCAAGTGCTTGGGTCCACCTCTGGATCGAATACAGCAAATTCGTTGTGCATGATCTTCCTTTTTCTGAACCCGTGTTGACAGCTTGATAACAAATTATGAGTCTCTAGGAATTTCACCAATTCGCTCTTGATGATCCTTTCCATAATCTTACCAAGGATGCATGTTAAGCTTATGGGCCTGTAGTTTGTCACTGACGCCCGGCTACCGCTTTTTGTACAAGGGAGTTATATGTGCCAGCTTCCAATCGAAAGGAAGTGTTCCGGAGTCAAAGGACTTTTGAAAGAGCACTGACAAAGGTGCGGAAAGTTCATTGGCGAGTTCTTTCAGAAGCTTGGGTGGAAGCTCGTCTGGTCCTGGGGATTTCGACTCTTTTAGTTCTTTTAATTCCTTTTGGATCAGAAATTCTGAGAATAGTATGTGGCTAATGCTTGCAGTCGGCGGGTTATCCACTGAGGGACGAAGGAACCTGGCCTCGTTTGTGAAGACTGAGCGGTAGAACTGTGAAAAGTACTCGGCTTTTTCCCTGTTTTCAGAAATTTCGACGCCCACGGCAGTCTTAATCAGCGGTATTTGATGTTTATTCCTTGTACATCTACGGAGGTAACTGTAGACTAACTTTGGATTCTGCGTTGCCTTTTGCAGCAAAGTCTTCTCAAATTCTCTTCGCGTTGTAAGAATAAGGCTTCTCATTTTGTTTCTCTGTGCTTTTATACTTATTAAAAATAGGCGACTTGATTAGACTCGCGATATTTTCTCCACAACTTGTGCTTCCTGTTTATTTCCCTTTTTAAGTTGCTGTCTAGCCACCCAGGACGCTTTGCTGTGATGGACACTCGTTAGCGGGCAGTGGTTGTCAATAAGTTGCAGAAGAACATTTCGGAAAGACTCCCAATCTTCGTTTACGGTGCTCGAAAAATATTGAGGTCCAGTTGATGTGTGTTATATCTGCTCGCATCTGATGAAAGTTTCTCGCCAAACGTTACGCCGTTTTTTTTCCTCTATAGCAGGGGCAACGGAGAATAAGGAGTAGTCCCATATAAGCACCACGTGATCACTACGACCGAGCGGGAGGCATTGAAATAATCTCGTCAATGCTGCCTGATGTTTTTGTGAAAACCATGTCAAGACAGTTAGCCCTTTGTCCTTCACGTGTTCTGGTGGGGAAAGGGACATGCTGTGTGAGGAGTGCATTCAAGGTCTTTTGCAGAAAAAAACATAATCAAAAATTCGATTTCGGGCATGATGATTGAACAGTGCTCCAGTTAATTCCTGGTGCGTTGAAGTCACCCATAATCATTACATTAGGTCTACTGGAGAACTTTTTCTAATTGTTCCAACAAGTGGGTGTCCGCGACTCGGTCTATCCTAGGTGGCCGATAGACAATGAGGACATCTAGACATGGAGAGCCAAGAGCCTTGATGTTCAACCATATGGCTTCAGTGCTGCACGCAAACTTGCTCGTCTTGTCAGACACTATTAGCACGTCTTTCACATGCACAATTATTCCACCACCCTGTCGGTTTTCTCTGTCCCTCCGATATATTTGGTACCCAGACAATGTAATTTCGCTATCTAGAATACTGCCCGACAGCCAGGTTTCGGTTACTGCTATCTAAAGACTAGAAATTCAAAACTTTATCCACAATTTAGCCAATAAAGATAACAGGAAACAAATAAATCTGTTAAAAGTTGAGAACGAGAAATTAGGCGACGTCAGGCAAATAATATGAAACTGTATAGTTCAATGTATTATTCAGTATAATTTATAATTCAGTATATATAAGGGAGATAGGCAGAGCCTTTGAAAACCCTATTTACAGATAGACGCTAGCAAAACAAGCAAATGTTACATGGCGATAGTCGTTTTAGTATATCAATCATTGCTGTCGACTAAATATATGTTCATCAAGTAAAAAAATGCATCAAGTCTTCTTTTTAAACATTTCAACGCTTTCAGCCTGAACAACTGAGGCTGGCAGCTTGTTCCATTCGTCAATCACCCGTTGGGAAAAAGAAGTTGGCCCGTACTTCAAGTTTGGCGTGATTTCTTTTCAGTTTGTATTGGTGACCTCGGAGACTTGTCATGTTTGCCAATTCAAAAAAAGTTGGCCATCTGAAGAGCACAATCAACTCCTCTGACCAGTTTGAAGACTAAGATCATATCCCTCTGTATTGCCTATAAGAGAGAGGAAAAAAATTTTTAAGTCTTTCTAGGCGGCCCTCATAGGGTAGGCATTCCAATCCGCTGACTAGTTTCGTTGCCCTCCGTTGAACTTTCTCCAGCAGAGCGTAGTCATGTTTCGTCCAAGGGCGCCACGCCTGAACGCAATATTCCAACACCGGCCGGATAAATGTTCCATAAACGCGCCCAAAAAGCTCTTCGTCAAAAATTAACGAAGGACCTCCTGATTGCGCCTAAGATACACATTGCTTTCTTTGCGATATTCGCACAGTGCGACGATGGTTTGAGAGTTGGTGTTATCCATATACCCAAGTCCTTTAGAATATTTACCTCCTGGAGTTGGTGACCACTGATGGAGTACTGGTATTCAAACTCAATCAGCCTTCTGGAACTAGACCGCAGTCGGATTATTTGGCATTTGTTAAGATTAAGATTCAGCAGCCACTCATCACACCATGTTTGCAAGCGATCTAAGTTTTGTTGTAATTTTCGCGCATCCTCCGGTTTTTCAATCGAGTTCCATAACTTCAAATCGTCAGCGAACATTACCTTCTCGCATGTCAGACAATCCAGGCAGTCGTTTACGTATATCAGAAACAAAATGGGACCCAGAACGCTGCCCTGCGGAACTCCACTGTGAACGGTTTCCCAGTGAGACTTGGTGTCTCCGATACAAAACACGCTGGCGCCTGTCTGTGAGAAAGTCGGCCAACCATTTGAGAAGGTTGCCAGTCACACCCATTTGACGGAGCTTAAAGATCAGACGTTTGTGTGGAACCCTGTCAAAGGCTTTGCTAAAGTCAATGTAGACTGCATCGACTGACAAACCCATTTCTAATGATTTTGTCCAACTTTCCATGGATGTGAGCAAGTTTGTGAGGCAGGATCGACCACTTCGAAATCCATGTTGATATGAACTTAGCAAGTTATTCTCTTCAAGATGCCTCATCAGTTCCGTTTTAATAATCTTCTCCATCATTTTGCAACAGATACTTGTGAGGCTGACTGGTCGGAAACTGTTTGGTGATGTCCTCTCTCCTTGTTAAAGACAAAGACCACAGGTCATTGTATACGATTAAGGGCTAGAAATGCAAAACTTTTATCTACAATTAAGCCAATAACGACAGTTTAAACGAAAAAATACGTTCAAAATTTTCGATTTCACTTAGCACAGCAGCAGGTGAACGAATAAATGCACATTGAGGTGGTCTGGGCTGGCAGTTTGTCCTTTCCTTCTCCGTAAAGGATGGGAGTAGTCGAGAAAGTACATGGGCATCATCTGTTGGAAAGGTGCTTGACACAGCTTTGCTAAGACGCCTTCGTAGGAGTTCACTGGATGCATCCCCTTGAAATAGGACCCTGATGAGCAGTTGTTTCTTGTTTGACGTTAGCAACGGCAGCTTTGGAGGTCTTTCGGTCATATTCTTAGCAATAAATCTATCTGGATATCTATTCTGTCGAAAAGTGCTTTCTACAACCTTAAGCTCTTTGTCAATGCTATCGGCCGAGCAGATCCTTTTTGCCTTTTGTGTCAGACACCGCACTAAATTACGCTTAAAGTTCAGCGGTACAAAACTGCCAAAGTGGGTGCATTGTCCGGACCATGTCTTCTTACGATAGACACTACGTCGAATAATCCCGTCAGGCCTTCTACTCAGAAGCACGTCCAGGAAAGAGAGCGATCCAGATTGTTCCTCTTCCAGTGTAAATTTAATTGACGGGTGCGCCTGATTTATGGTATCCATTACCGCTGAAATGTCCGTTTGTTCAGATGCAACTGCAAAGATATTATCCACGTAGCACCCATAATATTTTAAACGATATATCTGCGGACGAAGCTGTAAAGCTTCTAGCTTGCCCATGGAAATATTCGCCAGAAATGGAACAAGGGATGAGCCCATAGCTTCTCCGTCTATCTGTCTGTACAAGTTGTCGTAAAATAGGAACTGTACGTTCAATGTACATTTTAATAACCGTTCCTTGAGCGCATTCACTGGTATCCCTATATCTTGTTGGCTGGAAGTAATGAATTCACAGATATAGTTGACTGACTCCGTGACTGGCACATTCGTAGAAAGAGATAAGACATAGTAAAACACAGTGATATAAATGTAAAGGCCTGATGATAATTTTTCGAAAGCTAACGTATGCTCGCCAAATTGTCTTTTGAATATCGCTAATTGTTGACCTTACAGGACAATTTCTGCCTTCATTATTAAATATTTGTACATTTATCTATTCACATTGTAATAATTTTATTTCAATACTAATTTTTGCTAAGACAGTGCCTTGCCTGCACTAAGCAAGTAGTTATTCCAAAGCCTCTAGCTTGGTTCTATTGTAGCGACCGAACGAGTTGGGGGCGGAAATTCGGTTGTCCGTAGAGGTTGAAGATGTATTCTTCGTCCGAGGTCGACTAGTTGCACCAATAATTCTGTTTAAGAGCTTATCTCAGGCTTATCTGAGCTTCGAGATGAGGGATTAGTTGACACAACATATAAGTTGTATAGTAACGAGAGGGAAGTTTATTGAGAAAGTAAACCAGACAGGAAGGGGTCAACAGTAGGGAATAATGTGGAACAACGTATGGAAGATGACAAATTATATGATATGGTGTAACTTAATAGAGATACCACAAAAGTTTAACGTGAGGAACGAACCATGATACAGTAGAAACTTATCGTGAGCCTGGATAGGAGTCTTCAGCAGTCTGGAAGCACGTGTCCTCAATTTGTAAATTCGAAAAATGTCACTTAAGACCGAAATTGCTAAAACATACAGGAGGTTTCAGATCTGTCTGCTATACATTGACTCATCCTGTCGGCAGCTTTCGCGACCATCGCGCACACGGCATGTCCGCGGATCACTAGTACCGCATTGGAGTAAGTCACCAGGGCCGCGTGCGCACAAGTCCGTTAGGACAGCTCCTCCTCAAAATGTTGATGAATCAAAGAAAAAGATCTAAGCCATGCGTTATCAGTTCCTTTTTAATGCTGCATGTTGAATGGGCAACACGATTTATGAGCGCATAATTTGGTTTCCTTTTACGCTTTCATACGAATAACGTGTACGACGATTATGTCAATAAAACAGTATAAAACGCCTTTATTTTATTTGAATACCTCTTGACCACTTAAATAGGCTATTCAAAGTCTGTACATTTCTCTAAATTATGCATTCAGGCTGACCCAGGCAACACAGAAAATGCACAGCTTGGAAATGCAATGTCCTATATTGTGGGTTTTAAAGGTGTCAGGGGAATGGCATAGATTTGTTGTAGAGGTTATAATAAGTACTTCTGTAAGGTAAGAAAGTGGCTTAGAGGTTGTCGTAAATAAATAAGGGACCCTTGGAATCTGAGACACGTACTTGAACACACAGGCGATCAATCCGCGTTTTATGATTTAGTCTCCGCCAGAACTTGCGAGGCATGGAGGTCGCGGGCGATGTTGAAAATGCACTGGATGCGGACATGTTCAATTTCCTCAATGAGGAGTTCAGTAAGTTGTTTTTCATTAGATTAACAATTGCAGATGACTTTGATCTCGACATGCAACAGATATTGGACACTCCGGAGGTACGAACACCTTTTCTTATAATTGTTGCCGAAGTTTGATCTAGATGGCCTCAATGGTACTATGTTCGAGACAGAAAAAATGACTGCAGATACTTCGGATAGTGACAGCGGTATTAGCAGTAAGTTCATACCTAGACTATTCTAGTCACAAAGCATGTAATGTTTAGAAGATTCAAACACACGTTCTATATAATTCTCTTCTAGCTGGCGTTACTTCGGTAATTTTTCTGACCCTTAATGCTCAGTTTTCTTCCGTTGTTATAATCTGTTCCACCAAGTTCACTGGCACAAACCACCTTTTATAATGTAATTCCGTTTGTTGTTCCGCTGGAAATGAATGTCCAGCCTTTGTTTTATTTATATCATCGATATTATTGATTAATATTGACCTTATAAGAGCTTTCGTGCCTTCCCCTTTTCACTGCGTACTGAGCCATCAGAGGGAGTGGTAAAAATGTGTGGTAAAACGTTTTCTAACTTGTGCTTTAACAACCCCTCTGTACTTGATCCTCCACTTTCACGCCACTCATGCTGCCTGCTTGTGCATATGCACTCTACATATGTAGAGTTCTTTGGTGGTAGTAGTAGTATTAGTCGTAGTAGTAGTAGTAGTAGCAGCAACAGTAGAAGTAATAATAATACTAATAGTAGTAGTAGTAGACCAAGCAATCAGCCTGCATTTTTCAACAGTACTAGGTGCATTGCTCGTCTCTCAACATGATTAGGTTTACTTTCTCAGATGTTGTTACCTCGAAAGATGGATGGTCTAAAACACGTACTCCAACATATGCCTGGTAGTCGTAGTAGTAGTATTAGCAGCCGGAGCAGCAGCAGCAGTATTAGTAGTATTCGTAGTAGCAGCAGTAGTATTAGTTGTAGTAGTAGTGGTCGTAGTATTAGTAGTTATAGTAGTAGTAGTATTTTTCGTAGTAGTAGTTGTTGTTGTTGTCGTAGTAGTTGTAGTAGTAGTAGTAGTAGTATTAGCAGCCGGATCAGCAGCAGTATTTGTAGTATTAGTTATATTAGTAGTACTCATAGTAGCCGTAGCAGCAGTAGTATTAGTTGTAAGAGTAGTGATCGTAGTAGCAGTAGCAACAATAGTGATAGTAGTCGCAGTAGTTGTAATAGTAGTGGTAGTCGTAGTAGCAGTAGTAGTATTGTAGTAACAGCAGTAGTTGTTGTATTAGTTGTAATAGTAGTCGTAGTATTAGTTGTAGTGTATTAGTTGTAGTGGTAGTCGTAGTAGAGCAAGCAATCAGCCAGCATTTTCACCAGTACTAGACGCACTGCTCGTCTCCTAACATGCTTAGGTTTACTTTCTCAGATTTTGTTACCTCGAGGGCTGGATGGTCTAAAACACTTAATCCAAAATCTGCTTGTGCACTAAGGGTTCTTTGGTAGTCGTAAGGGATATTAGTAGTCGTAGTAGTAGCAGTACTAGTTGTAGCAGCAGTAGTAGTAGTAGTAGTAGACCAAGCAATCAGCCAGCATTTTCACCAGTATTAGACGCACTGCTCGTCTCCCGACATGATAAGGGTTACTTTCTCAGCTTTTGTTACCTCGAGGGAAGAATGGATCCATCCATCCTCTTTTTGACGCCTCTGAAAATTGTGCCCGCGTTGATTATCTGCCTCACTTATTACTTTTGGCTAAATTAGCTGATTACCTTCCTGGTTATTTTTCTTTTAAATCTACTAGGTACTTTGTACGACCATTAGTGATTGCATGGGCCTTTTTTGTTGGGGACCCTGGTCGGCAACGTTGCCCACAGAAAGTCATTTACTAGTTTCACTTCGTTTAAAAAGCTTTTACGAACGTTACATTTATTGCTACTATCTATCTTACGTGATCCTCTCTGCCGAGCTGTCGGAGAGTATTTGAGTTTTCGACGTGGTTCACACAGCTCTCCAATTTTAACAAGTGTAATAGAGGCCAATTCTATTTTAATTTTGTCGTCAGGTCTGGCGTACATAGTATTGGGCGCATTTCTAAGGGAGTTTAAAGTGGCTTTTGCCTATGCGGATGGCAACATAACGTGCAAAATCGAGTTCTGAACAGGTTCTTGCAGGATTTCTTTATTTATTCCGTAAAGCTGTCTTCCTATACCAACCACGAATCTATTTTTTGTTTCTTTTGGTACGCGATTTGCTTCCAAAATACGCGCTTACCTTGATGCCGTCTGTGCGTCCGTTGACGCAGTATCTGGTGTATAGCCATTACTATCGATTGCCATTCGATGTCACCTATCGAAGGCCATATATCGGGATGTTTTTCATTTTTAATACGATATTTTGTTTTCACTATTTGGTGGTGGCCATGAGGATATTTTAAATTTTTTTCAGGAGGCACAACCATACATTTTATTAACCGTTATCCTTTGGGAGCTCAGCAACAATGGATTCCAAAATCGCTATCTATTGGAATGATATTTTTCAACAGTTTCTTGAGAATGGCCCCTTTCGTTTATTTTCTGTTAGTGACTTTAGTGGGTTCCTACGTGTTCATCCTACTAACCAACAAACAGTCTAGTGCATTCTAACATTAGTAACTCTCACAAGATAAACTGTTTTGAAAATTACAGTATATTGTAAAGTTGAATGGTTGTATGCGGTCAGTCATTCCGATCTCTACCGATTTTCACGACTTCTTACACATTAGACTAATAGGAGGGGTGTTCACCGATCAGATTGAGAAACATGTTATTCAAACAGATTATCGAAATCTGAGATCGTTGAGTAGCTAAGTGTAGACAGTTAACAAGCAAAAACGAGCATTAGATTCTGCTTTTTCTTTGTTGGTGCCCCTTCTGCAGCATTCCATTGTAATCAACATGGACACTTCTCCTAGTCGTGTATACGATGTGAATGGTAAGTGGAAGGCTTTCTGAGATCGTATTGAGGTGGCCGTGAGCTAATTTGAATATTTTTTCGTTTCCTCTGAGTAGGTGACGGATTTGCAGTGTAATACATTAGTCTTATCGTGGACGGGAAAAGATAACCGCAAGTTGTTAGTCCGACTAGACAGCAATCAGGCGAGACAAGTCAACGTGCGTTTTTGAGGCAGAGCTTTAGGGCATTAAGTTGAGTGTAGCGTGCATGCACCCCGGTTTCTCAGCTGCTATATCGATCACCGCACCCTTGGGATCCTACACGAGAACCGTGCACGCATCCAGGAGTGGGTAATCGACGCAATGTACCCCTTGCTGAATTGAGTCTCGTTATTTAAGGTTTCGTAGGTTCTTAAACTAGGGAAGTTGCCAAATTGGTCCTAAAGTATTTTATTAGATGCGATGGACATCAGACTGAAGTGATTATAGACCGGATTGTGCGCTCACCGTATGGTCAGGCTTAAATCAACTGATCAGCGCTTGTAATTATTCTTGACGTAGCATCGGTGTGGTTGATAAAATTGGCAATGCTTCGGCGCGCTCGATGAGAACGCGTGAAAGGTCATCGATCGTTGGCGTCGTTGCTCCTCTGTTTTACCGTTTTGATTTGTTGAGACTTCACTCTCCCCCTATATTTGGTTAGCCGTAAAAATCACTGCGTCCTACTTTACTACACTTCGCTCTGTTTGTGGATGCTATGCTACGGTTCCTCAGGGCTGGTAGTTTGTTCGGAAGTACTTTACTAATCTTTTCCAAGTGTCTTTTTGGCCTTTGCTCCCGTATCTCTTGGCAGCAAGCCTTTATAGTGCAACGAACATCCTCATTATGTGATCGCTCAAGCATTGCAAAGATGCCAAATATGCCGCGGTTCACCTTTACTATTCAACTTTTACCATCATATGAAGACAAAGGAGTGGAAAATGGCTGAGCTTCCGTGCAGGGTTTTTATAATTTGTTAATTTTGATTTATCGTGTCGAATAATGCCTCAAAAAATTTCCTATAAAGGAATGAAAGTTACGGAAGATGTGCCTGGCTATGGGGAGGTTGGTCCAAATTTTAATGGGCCGGGTTACAAACATTTTGTCCCACTAACCGCATATGCCATTCTTGGGTGACTGGACATATCTGCGCTGTGCCCCATTAGAGATGAAGTCGCTGCACTTCGCTTGAAGGACGATTCTCAAACCTTGATGGTCAACTATTTTTCTTTCACTCGCACAACCAAACTTTTACAACCATAGAAGAAAACTGCCCGAACTGACACTTTCCACCCCAGCATCTTTCTGTTGATCAAATTCGAGTTAGGTCTATGGACTGTCTCGAAGGATTATGAAAACCCCGTGAGCAGCATCGATTATCAATACGATTCCCATACTGTCCATTCGACGACAGCCTCGCTCCAAGGTATTTGAGCCTGTCTACTTCTTAAGTTTGACGGCCTCTCATCCTTCGTCAGGAATGCAGCTCAAAAACACTGCTTTTCCCAGCCGAGTGATCAAACAATTGTATCCACCCGCGACAGTGCAGGTCTTCAAAGCTAGAAGCTAGCTAAGCTTCTTCCAAGTGCAGTCATCACCTAATCACTAATAGTTTTTTGAACTTTAATCTGAACATTCCAAATTTCGTTGATCGTACCAATAACTTCGCCGTACTTCGGACATAGGCACTTGCGCTGAGGCTTTTCACATGTTTTGCCAATTTTACTGCCACCACCGCCTCTGCTGCTGCTGCTGCTGCGTGATAACCCATTGTGTTCCCCAATGTCCTACCTGATATGCACTCTGCCTTGAAATTCCACGCTTGCAATTTCTTTTAGGGAAAATTTATCTGACCAACTTTGAACAATATTTTTAGAACAAGACTTTATTTTTGACTTCGACTCGGGCAAACGACTTTTAGGGTCAGCACAGAACTGTAACAAACACGTGAGTCCAATACAACTAACTGCAGAATGACCATATACTGCTCCTTCTACTGCCCGATCACAATGCTTCCAGTATAGGTCCGAACTAAGAGCTCAGACGCCTGTTTCACTGGCGCTTCTGCTATTACAGGATGCCAAGGGCTTCTACGCACTTTCTGTTGCATACACTCTAGCTATGAACGTGAAGTTAATAATTCAGCAGATTATTAAGGGAAAGTCTTGGTGCTAAGTGCGCGGGACATGACTTTGTACAGTCAGTCCCGAAACTGCGATGACCCTTTGCGTCAAAGACAGTCAACTTCCTCGAAGGAAGCGCATGATGCCCATGTTGTTAATAGGTAGTGTAGCCAGTTATCGTATTTCATGCAGTAATGCTTCCGCCACATTCCCAACATTGGCACCTGCCAAAGGTCCCGACAAGCAGTTCCTGTTGTGTGCACTCCAGATGCTAGATCCGAATTAGTAACTTCGTAAATTCTTTAAGGGATTTACGGCCTCTAGAACGCGGTGGGATGCATTGTGGCGTCGAAACCTGTTTAGTTGCGTCATTTAACGGCCAAATCGGAGAGACACGTGTCTGCGACGTGGTGGAAGCTTTTCCTGCTAAATTATGCTGTTAGTAGTACTAATTCGTAGAGTGGCAATACACAGTTACAGCAGATCTTGACTGTCTTCGACTGAATTTTTTTGTTGCAGTTTTGCCGGTGACCCTATTAATTTGACCTCGACAACTCAACCCAAGTTCCTTTAATAATTTTCGACATCATTAATTTAGTGTGCAATAAATCCGCTGACTGGCTTTTCACATTGTCTGTCATTTTCCGTCCTCCTATAGGACATGCTTAAGGTAAAATTATGGGAAAAATCACTTACATACCACCTTAGACCTCCCATATTTTATCTGCCTTGTAGATCCTGGCGATCTACTGCTTACTCCTCGCGAAGCTTTGTGTCTGCAGTCATCGGAGGACGTTGGTGCTGCCACTATCATAGGCGAACCTCCTGCAGTGTCTGCTGCGTCCCTTGAATGTGATTCGAGTGAAGTCGAGGTGCCTCCCGTTGTCTCCTTTCAGGAGGTGCCACTGGTGGCGCCGCCGTCTCCGCCAACGCCTTTGTATCATATACAGACCCGAACACCCATCATACGTTCCACTCTACCCATTCATCCTAAAGCCATTCAAAATAGGACGTCCCCTCCAGCGACTGAACACGTGACTTTGACAACCACCCATTTCAGGCAGATGCCGTTTGGCGCAAAGCGTCACTGTTTATCGACCATACCGCACAGGACCATCGCATTCCAACGTCCAAATGTCTTACATGTCCCGATCAAATCAGTCGATGCTGTGCGCAAGACAATGCCTACTTCTACAAATCCGATTAAACTGGAGTCCGACTGGGCTTCAGGTGAGTTAGCGCTTGCGAATTAATGGGCATTACTTACGTGCAGGTTGTTCTTTAATAGGTCTTTGTCGTTCTGGAATCTTACGCGGGGATGCAGTAAAGGTCTTGCCTCTGGAGTTGATACTGTCTAAAGTTTTCCCCAACCATTGAGTCCGTTTAAGATTTTTTCGCTCGTTTACCAAACTTGGCTTGTTTTATGCCTTTTAATGGCTTGTTTGCAGTGGTTAGCATTTCCTCGGCTCCCGGAGGGGCCTCGTAGAAAAGTTAGCTAGAGCGTTGGTTGTACTAATGCCTTCTCCTTGCTGGCGTGGGTTCGAATCCCACCGAAACCGCCGAGTTTTTCGCAAGTGGGTCAAAACAAATTATTTAAGTCTGTCAACATCCTCTACTAATTTCGTAGTTGCATTGTGCAGAAATCGCCTATGGAATTTGGAAAAGGAGGATTTTTGATTATTTATTCTTTCTGAAACCTATTCCGTGAATGTTCAAAAGACTAGGATCGCCATTTTCGTGCCTCATAAGCTGGACTATTGAGTTATAAAACACTGGTTCAATTCAACCACCTATGGGTGAACCAGTATCTACTGTTTTCAGTGGAGTGGACGTCAGCCGTTTCGAGAGCACACCGGTAATCTCCACTGGTACGCCTACAAAGGGCGACATGGTAGATGCACTGGACCAACACTGCAGCCCTATTTAGGCTCGGCTCGTGTTGTTTGGATTGCGCACTCCCTAATAAGTGCCATACAATAGTTCAAAGGATGCGTTGATACGCCTAGGTGCAGACTCACGCCGCCCTCACCCCGTTCCCGCATCAGAGAGCTGACCGACACAAGCAGTGGACTGTTGTCTGGGTTAGGAAAGAGTTAGTTGTGTCGACTCTCGGCGCCTATTCCTCAATATAAACAATTTTGACGCGCTTTTAAACTTTCACGATGCGCTAAATGCCGTAGTCTGGAAGGCCGCCACCCTGTCCTTCTTTTAAGACTCGGAAATTTAGGCCGCACTATCTCCTTCTTAGTGTGAGCACTATGAAATTCTCATTTATGTTGACTCCGAGCCGCCCCTTGTTTCTGTGAGAAGCTGATAATTCGTGCTCGTAGACGGGCTGCTTAGCATTGTCAACCGCCGCGTCTAAACCGCCTCCGGTCTTCTTGCCTCTGTGTTGACACTGGGCTCAGGTAGGCGAGGGTGCGAGAGTCTGTTAGATGCTGTTAAAGTCTACTATAGTTATAAAATAATTAGATAAACATTGCTGGCAAAAACTAAGGAGACTGGAATGGCCATTTCTGGCTCATTAACCGTCATCAGCCAGTCATACCCAATCCCAGGTGGTGCACTACCTAGTGCTCGGACCCGTGACTTGTTGATTAGAAATCCAACCCTCTAGCCGCGCGCTCGTTGTCTTGCCGGTTTGTGTATGACTTACTGATAATGTCTAATGAGACAGAAATGGCATTGATAATCTGCCTTTACGGCTCCTAGCCGCTGTGCGGTTGCTGGCGGGGCTGGAGAATAAGCTCTAAGGCAGAATGGGACGCGTGAGTTCCGTTAGCGATCGGTGAGCATTCAACGAATATAAAATAATTCATTTGCAAGTCGGCATCCCTGCGCTCAAGGTGGACACCTTCGTTCTCGACGGTCGAACTAACACATGTATTACAAGTTTCTCTGAGGAGACGGAGCACATTGCTTCCGAATTTGGAGTTACCGCCTGTCGGTTAGAAGTTACCTGCGGACCGCTGATAAATAGTTGGCTTACCATGTTTACACCGTGTTTACTACAAATTCACCTTTTGTTACGTGGGTTGGACTAAGCTCACGAATGAACAATCGTAAACTGTACGGAGGGGTCGCCTTCTTTGACAAGTTGTTGTCAACGCCCTATAAGAAAACCCAAAATTCGCCCGCGTGGACACCGAGGTATTAGTACAGACCGAAGATAAGGCGTGCCCCAAGTTGGTCGAAACCCGCACCTCTGAAAATAACCTTACTGGATAAATCAACCT
Organism: Schistocephalus solidus; assembly: GCA_017591395.1. Classification (NCBI taxonomy): domain Eukaryota; kingdom Metazoa; phylum Platyhelminthes; class Cestoda; order Diphyllobothriidea; family Diphyllobothriidae; genus Schistocephalus; species Schistocephalus solidus. The sequence continues at coordinate 155,256 of WEDG01005760.1, read as the reverse complement.
GCATCCCACCTGTGTGATTTAGGGTTACACTGTCTCTGACATCCACTGAGGCCGATAACTGTCCACATTTGCTTCTGTTTCTTTGTTTGCTGTACTGGATTCGTGTACGTGCTCGGAGGCTAAATGTTCAAAGTCTCATATTCACCTTCGTTTCGTACTTTTAGATTGACGACGAGGCTCAGGGATCTTAAAAGGTGCCTGCTTTGACTGAAATGTATATCTCACATTTCAGTTCTACTCTTCTTTCCAATTAACCGAAGTCCAGTCATAATTCTTTAACGTCGGAAGGAAGGGGGGCATAATTTACGGAATGACACTTTTCCTGGCCTCTAATACGCATAACTATTTATGCGCCCTGTATTTTTAATGGTTTAACTTTATCTTGTAGGCTCACTTTCTTCTGCCAGTGACACGCTGCATCTTTCCAGCAATACAGTGGCCAATGCATCCGGCAATCTTACAGATGTCCGAGCGGTGAGTGATCGATTTGCAATAAGGTTCGAAGATGCAGGCCAGCAATTACCCAAACATGCAGTGCATAAGTCCCATTATCAACAAGTTCGATAGTAAACCTCGTTGTCCAGTTTAGTATTCTGTAGTTTGCAAACGGACGCACGTCTAAAATATTCGCATTCGATTGTTCAGTGCAGCTAGGCGACACATTTCCTGATTAACGAGTTAAAGGCTTATCCTCTATGTTAGTATCTTTTGCCACAGTGTACGAACAGCTGAATCTAAGAACATCCGTCCTGCTTTAGATGGTACTTTTTAGAGGGTTAGTCATCTTGTTTACCGTCCACGGTTGCCTGCACTCGAACTTTGAGCTGTAATTTGGTGCTTTATAATCACGGGGGTTACGGGCAAGGACGCACTGTGAGGTAACGTTCATAAAACTGTAACTTGTATCTGTGTGACTTTGAGTATATATTTGAACGATTCTGTCACTTGGATTCTGTCCCGCAGGACCTGGGAAAAAGACCCTTCTGCGCTCTTTAAAAGGGTGAAGGCCAAATGCTGTTACAACGAAGGCGTCTGGTATGAGCATCCGAAGCAAGTTGCTTAGAGCCGGACCAAGTTCTTTGGAAATTGAGTACATACATTGTCTTGCATTCGTTGATAAGTGACTCACCGATCGCTAAATGAACTAACTTTGTTCCGTTTTGCTTTAAGGCTCACTCTCGAGCCCTGCCAAACCGATTCGCTAACACAGCGCCAGACACGCGGGAAAATTACAAAAAACAGTTGCTTTTAGTCGTGCCTAACGAAGAAAGCAATGAGTGTCTGCTGCAGCAAACTATATTCATTAAATCGAGTCACTCGTGCGGGATTGTCGGTGTGGTGTCTACTTGACCCTGAAAACTTTGTATGTGACATTCAAGTCTATGTTAGTTGGTGTCCCACCTAAGTGCATTTTCTGCAGGAATTTGCACCATCCTCCATTTGGTAGACGCTGCATACCCAAACTCTTCTCCATGCAAGTATATGTGCTGTCGTCCTGACCTTGTTCGGCCATCGACACCTACTAGGCCTGGGGAGAGCGAGAGAGAGAGGTCAGCCAAAACCTTCAGCGTCACAAACAAGTTAGCAGTCCTCTCCCGCTTGTGCTAAATCTTGCCGTTCGCGACGTCAGAATTGTCGTGTGCATGGGTACCACGAAAAGATAATCTTTTATTCTCACCGCCAGCTGGTGTTCGTGTACACGGTTTCCCTGTTCAACCGTATTGAACTGCAGCGCATATGGTACATGCGGTTCCTCAAACGACTTCGCATTTCAACACGGTGGATCGTGTCCCCAGGACGTACAAGTTGTAGTTGTTTGCGCTACCTGTACCTCTTTTGGCCATCTTTTAACGAGGTTGGATGCCTTTTTTCCTGCGAGGGAGAGTTTAAAGCAGCCATATGATAGGGAAGCCACTGCGTCCAAACCAGCCCTCAGTTTTCTTAATCCAGCCTTGCAGTGAAAAGACGAAGAAAAGAGAATGCGGTGAGTGCTACACAAGTCTCTCCTACTGTATCCAAGTAATCACTTCTTACCAGCGCGTGGCAGGGGTCATTTCCGTCTTCTTCGGACAAACTGCCGCACCAGTATAGATACCATCGTCGTCCAAATGTTCGCACTATATCCTGTTGCTCTATGTGTGTGTTTTTACCGCATCAGTTGTGACCTACAACGAGCTTTTTTCTCTCCCAGAGACGGCCCTTTCCTCAATTTTCTGTCTTTTTGTATTTTGTTCTAGGTTATGTCTCGTCAGTCTCTTTTTCCTCCATCGGTACCGAGTGGTACAGACGTGGCTCCCTACACCACAAATTCGGCTCACACTCAGAGTTTTGGTGTTACCCGTCCCTCCACTCTGGCTCTGGTTCCCCTTTTCTCCGATGGTACACGTGTTCAGAGCAACCACCACCACCAACAACAGCAGCATCACCCCGTTCAGCCCTTCGGTGCTGATCTCATTACCATCGATGAGCTCTCCCTCCCCATGCATGCTCTACGAGAGGTTTCTGAGGAGACTTGCGACAAGATAATCAAAAAACAGGAACGCATGATTAAGAATCGTCAGGCTGCCTGTCTCAGTCGTCTTCGCAAGAAGGAGGTTAGCCCCTTTTGCGATTTTAATGGACAGGCCTTTGCGCATCTGTGCATATGAATGTTGATCCATCTGAAGAGACTGCTCTTTTCTGTCTGGCTCATTTTGTTTTGCAAAGTACCTGTTAATTCACTTTTTGTTATTGCGCCCTTCTAGCACGTAGACCTATCAGCAGTTTTCATTTTTTAAAATCTGTTCACCCTCCTAGTTTTCTTAAAGCTTTTGCTAGGACGCTATGAGAACTTTCGTTTTCAGGTCTAAATTAGGAAATTTGAAGGTTATGCGTGTTACTAAGTCGTCTTGTTCTTGGCAATAAGCACACCTTTTTATCCGAGCCTCAGGTGCATTATTTTGCGCCCCTTGACCTATTTTCAGTTAGAAAATTTGGGTTACTAGCTCTATTGCAAAACAACCTTCTACGTGAGCCATTCTGGGACTGCTCACTTCTCCGTCTATTTAGATGAATCACTCAAGAATACTTATCTGGTGACTTCGGCGCTTTGAAGCGGTGCTAGCGAACAGGTTAGAAATAAACGCTATCCATCGCTTTTCGGTTCCATTCCACCCATTCATTGTTACTTTGAACGCCCTGCTGCAGGTCGACCTGCAGTAACTTCGAAGGTGTCCGCTATGATCCCATTCCAAAATCACTTTATATTTTCGAAAATGCGCCAACATAACACCAAATGGGTTTCATATTCCTGTGCGCGACCCGTGCCGCCCACAAGTTAGAGGGACATTTTCCCTGTGAACGTTGTTTTTTCTAAACTCATCCCGTCAAAACAGATTAATAGGAAATTGCCTGGAATAGCCTGAATGCATCTGGCCAATGCAGGTATAAATAACACTAATTACTGTCCTCGGAAGTTCTGAGAGTTGTAACGGATCTTGCCTTTGCAGGCTTACAGATTCATATGTGATCGTTCTTCTTGTTGTCGAGATACGTTGATGGAGGCATTGAACTAAGGCAGCCGGTTTTCGCTTCATCTTGCTGCTATCACATCTAAACAAAACGCATTTTAAACCGAAGGCCTGCTTACTGTATCACCTCTCCCTTACCATTGAATACTTTTCCCCAACAGTATTTAGGACGCCTGGAGATGCGCCTACTCCAACTGAAAGAGGAGAATGCTCATCTGCGTCAGGAGAACCATGAATGGCGTCACCGCTATGATCACCTCGAAAAGTGTCTTGAAGATGTACGATCCGAGCTCTCCTCTCTGTCTCCCTCCTATTCGTCCAGAATACTAGTGCCACCAGTTACATCCAGTCAAATCAGCCCCGCCTCTTCCTCATCATTCTCCCCCTCGGCGGATTCTTGCACATCGCCGTCCACCTCCGACACATCAACGTCCCTCGACCCACTTCCCCTCACCAGCCTAGCCACCACAACTGATCGCCTCGCCAGGCTACCTACCATCTTACCGAAGAATGAAAGCCGTCCGCCCTCCGGTACTGCCACTACGTCTGTAGTTGATACTGTCACACCTCTTTAACGTACTGCTCGCAAGCCGAATCTGCATGCCTCAGATCGGTTGGAGCATCCTGTTTTACAGTAAATGTGTGCAATGTTAACCGAAATTCTGAAATGTTTTAGCCTAGAAAATATTTCTTAAGTAGGGTTGCCATACTGATTATTGTGCAGCCTAATCCCGGAGATGAGGCTATCATAATTTAAACGAGTTTCTTTCTGACCGCCTGGAAAAAACTAAACTGTAAAAATGACCGCTTAAGTATGGTGCATTTTTATCGTTGATTTCCGATGGTTTTAGAAATTCGAATATATTTTATAGAAAGCATGCATGAAAATATTCTTTCTTGTTCCCACTTGATAGAGGATCAAATCTTGCAAAGTTATACTTGAAGAAATGTTATCTTTGGGTTTAAAAGATTCTTCTATTTCCGAATTATTTTGAATGGGACCTACCTTTACACTTGCATTCACGCCATCCGAACTAAATACTGCAAACATTCTGTCTACGGAAAATCGTATATTTCTCTGTGCTACGAAGAGGATGTAATATAGTACTACAACCTTTTTCAATGGATGTTAACCATGCTGTATACTTAGTAAGCAACATTAATAAGTGGACGATACCTGATAAATAGGCCTTTCACTGTCGTAAACCTTTTTTTAAAACCGAAAGATAACCTTTCTTCAAGTATAAAATTTGAAGATGTGATCGTCTATCAACTCGGCACTAAAAGGTTCGTGCAGATTTTCCATAAAGGACATTTGAATTTTTAACGGCACTGCAAGTCAAGGAGGAAAATGTATACTACTTAGGTAGTCATTTTTTACAGACTGTAGTTTTTGCAGGCTACCGGACAGAGCTCGTTCAAGAATTGGCATCCTGACATGATTGAAATATCTTCGGAGTAGGCTGCGCGATAATGTATATTAATACTCTACTTAAGGACCACTTTCGATTTCAGAATTCGGATTGACATTTTATAAGATAGGAAATCTCCTGTACAGTCTCATACCTAGCATCTTTACTGAGACCGAACTAGCTTGAAAGGTAGAATATAAGTATCTTTCACTGATTTGTATTGATTTCAAAACTTTATGCGAACTTCGCGTTTTGCCTTAGGTCCCCAGACTAGAGTCCTGACAGGCGGTCAAACATTTCCGATTGCAGCCGGCAGGATATGAGCCAGTGGCTCTGGTGAAGGATAATCTGTCTGAATGGCTGACTGAACCTGAGTTTACAGCCCCCGGTCTTCCTGACCTGGCTTTGTGATCTAGCTAACTAACACTGTTAAATAGGTCAAAGAGGGTTGTTCCAGCCACCCTTGTCTTTTTCGGTAATGCCTTGCAAATGTGTAGAGAAAGCTAAACATGTACACACTGTTAGCCTCGAGCATTTGAGATAAAATATCACCGATCCTATGGCGATACTTCTTCCTCCTTGTAATTTGTTTCAACCATAATAGAATAAACAGTCGCACTCTCTTTAGGCTCGCTAGACTAAATATCACTGAGGACAGATGATTTCTTTTGACCATCTTCGTCAAGAGACCTAACCATCCTTTGTCCGAATCGACTTGAGTTTAGGAATTCTAGTTGATCGCGTGCTTCTTTTTCTTTCCACCTCCTGCTCTGAACAGCACTTCAGTGACTACACCCATCTCCCCACTTTCACCCTGTCTCGGGGGTCAGTTGGCCCGCACAAGCAAAGTGCAGAAAGGTCAGTGATGCAGAAGAACAACAGCCTCCCACGTGTTCTTTCTGTGTCTCGTGGTGGGGTGCCTCTTGCTACTACTGGTGCCCGTGGCCCCTCTGAAAGCTTCACTCTGGGCTTTCTTCCACAGACAGCCGCGAAAGCCTCCGCAACATCGGCCTTCCCAGCAGCCTACTCCCTCCCACGCGGGGGACGCAAAAAGGTGACCACCAGTCTCTTTGCCCTCACTTGCCTGCTGGCCCTTAACACCTTCGTCTTCCCCCTCTTTAACCAACCACCTGCCAATGTGCGCAGTCTCTCCAGCGACAAGAACGTCGGTCTCCCATCCGGTGGTGAGTCTGGACTTTTCTCCTCTTTATGTCAACTTGTGCTTTTATTGGTTAACGCCGCTAGTGCCGTCATCACAAGCTCTTCAAACAGCCTACTATCGTCACCCTGTGCGTCTTCCGAATCGTTATGATGGTTCAGTCGACCCATTTGGGAAAATCTCAGGGACCTCAGTGGGATTCAAACCCGCGATAGCAAAGGGAAAGGCTTCAATACATCCCTGAGCTACGAGCCTCCCGGTTGCCTTTAGTGCGTTAGTGGTTAGTGCGTTGGCTGAACTGAAGCCTTCCCATTGCTATCCTGGGTTTGAATCCCACTGAGGCCACTTAGTTTTTCTCGATTTGTTCAGATGAATCACTCTAATCTGCTAACCCCCCATTCGTTTATTGCGACTGGTAGCAATCTGTTTGACTATAGGTTGATTACTAAGGAATCATTCTTGGGAAGTCTGCCTACTGCGTCAGAATTAGTGGATTCCATAAGTTGTAGTGGACTGGGCGGGTGCCTTGGCCCAAGTGTGCTTAAACTCACGGCTTCCGGTGAGTTCTTATAGCTCAGGTGGTTAGGGCGTTGGTTGTACTAAAGTCACCCCCTAGTTATCAAGAATTCGAATCCAACTTAGGCCGGCGTTTTTTAAAAAAATTTGATCCAATGAATTATTCACCTCTGCTCACCCCCCCTCCTATTAATTATGGTAGTTGTCATCCGTTTGCCGAATGTACAAATGGACGCTTTGTTTCTGTGGTGGAACTTCCACATGGGATGCTGCTTCGAATGATAGACGATCGTTTTCTGTCGTCGTTTACTAGCCCGACAATCTAATGCTCGTATTACCATTATTATCGAGCTATTTGCGATGTTTCGAAAGCCTTACTACTCCAAGAAAAATTAACTTTGGCCACTGACCACCTCTTTTGTCTTTCTGAGGGCTCACACTGTGGATTTTATCTAAGAGCATGCCTGACAACATGGCCCATTTGTCTGCACAGGTTGGGTTGCCTTATTAGCACGTGGGTTGCCATGAACAGCCGTAACAGTCAATTTTTATGTTAAAGTAGCTGATGGTGGGCGTTGTCTCAGTGCCTTAATGCCCTCGTCTAGGCGTGTCTAGTGCCCGAACCAGAATTTATTTACTCTGCCTTAATGTTGACGAGAATTTTAATGAGGCTATATTAAAAATTATTTGTGGACACTTAGCTCTTAGGCTGGCGTGAGTGCCAGTTATCCAATTAGCTTGAGCCGCTCCAAGCCACCACTTTTATCGTGCTGTGGTAAGTGGTGGTAGGTAGACACTCACCGATCGGTTACAGGACTCACTCGTCCCGTTGTGCCTCTCATGCCCCGCCAACAGCCGCAGGATGGCTAATATATATATATATATATATACGCGCGAGTCATCGACGTGCGCTCACCACGCTGTGAGCACACAGCGGACATCGTCGCGTTCGACCATCGAACTGACACTTATGGAAAATTTTAGCTGCTGTGTTCACGTCCCTTATTGCCTAGATCAATTCTGTAGACCTCTTAGGGGTGCTATGCGTTTTCTTCGATAGGTACCTCAAAGCGATGTTCACTGATTCACAAACATCTTTTACTTTGTTTTTATATCGCGCTCTGTGATTTAAACTGCCTTTCTCAGCTCCAAATCGTCACCTGATAGCCCTAACCAGTTTGAGTCCTTTGTGTGTAGGCTTTGGTTCGGTGTTTCCAGAGCGGGTACTTGGCCCCGGCGTGCGTACACTGCTGTCGATGCCGGCTGATTCACTTACGGAAGCTCGGCCTGCCATGGTTGATTCAGATAGGATATCTCCGGTGACCATCAATAGTACAAACTGCACTGAGGCTCGTTCGCCCGAGCCAGAAGTCCCCGGCCCATCATTAAACTCATCCGCCCCAGGCTTTCCATCGTCGGTGGATGTGAAGAAGAGTCAACAGGTACGCGCAAATAAGTCCCTGAACCTTTTGCATCAAATTGTGGCTCATGAACTTTAATCACGAATAGTTAATGCACACTAATTCACAATTTTATAATCTTTAGTTGGTTCTTTAGTTCTGTTTGGGTGGTAACCTACAGACTTGCGTTTCCTGTCGTACGATACCTGCAGTATATGCCGAAATCCTTAGACACTAAGCATTTTCAATGGTAACCGATGGTTCTATATACTTGATCGGAAATTTGCCTAAAGGCCATGACATTAATTTCCCCAGTTCCCCAAAAAGTACCTAAATTTGACTGTAATATATATTTGCGTTTTTTCAGTGTTTTTAGTTTAGAATCTGGTAGGAGTTCGTATTATGTGCGTACGAAACTTTTTTTGATTCTGGTTGCCTAACGTTTGCGTTCTTTTGTGAAAGTATGCTATTAGCCTGGTTTAAAATACAACCATAAATCTCAGTACCCAAAAACCAGCATATTTCGTACTTCCAAGACTCTATCTCAAAACATTTGACCTATTTTAAAGTGATGGCAGAAAATCAGGTTTTTTTCGGAATGGTAAATGAGAGCAAACACCCAATTCGGAAACCATCAGTGTTTTCGAGATCCACAACGAAACAGTGGTGTCCTGCGAACAACTGGGGATCATGCTCAATCCCCACCGATATTGCAACGCCACTGAAGTAATAGTCGTGGCTTCTCCTCACATTTCACTCATTGTTTCACGTGTTTCGGTGAAGACCATGCATGTGCTGAGTGAGTTCTTATTTGTTTGATGCAGATTTACAGCCACCTGGAGGAGTTTGTTCGCTGGTAGTTCGAATTTCACATTCCGCTCTCCATACTGGATTCTTTACCTGCCTTAGGTCAAGGGCACTCCACATCGTGAAAAAAAAAGAGGATTGCCTTGAAACTTTGCCTCTGCTTACAGATGCGCACAACGCAAATCTACAAGCAATGACTTACAGATACTTCCAATGCAGAGCCATAAAATGCATCAAATCGTCAGCTGTTCATGAATATCACCTTATTTTTATTAGAATATTTTAATAAAAAAAGCTGACATTCGTGGCTACAACATGCGCTATTCAAGAATCTTGAGGAAATAATTTATCGGTTAATTTGATGCACTGCAAAACGTATGTTTTCGAAATTGCACTGGATTTAACTAAGCTCTGTTATTTTTGGAGTATTTTAGTAAATGTTGAATCTTTTAAAAGTACTGCGCTCTGTTATGATTCTCTTTGGGTCATGTCAGGTTTAGTTCTTCTTCACGGTCCCGGCAGCAAAGAGGACAATTTGTCGCCTCACAACCTCTCCACTCGCGAAATTGTGCCGAGGCTCACACGGGTCCTGCGACGACGACAGCGGCTGCGTGACAGGCTCATACTCCAAGATCGCACCTTTCAGGTTGGTTGATAAAGTTGACCTAGTCTTCGCCGGATGTGCCACAGCCAATAGTAGATGCACGCTTCGGTGATTCAGGTGTTTGTGCCCATCTCAAATCAGATGTGTTGGTCTCTCGTAAAATTAAATGTAGCTTACCTTTAAGCAATTTGAACTTTTCACATCTCTCTAATCGTCAGACAGACAGACAGAAAGCGGTAGCTCTGAAGAAGCATTCCTTACGAATGCTATGTTTATGTCCACTAGTCCTATATATGCACTTACGTCCTGTAAGCTAATCTACTCGATGGGTTTCTGAGGTAGTCCTGTTTTAACAAAAAAGTCTCATGTGTCCATTACGCATTCTTCGTCCTAATTTTATCCATAATTCGCAACGTTTCTCCTCTTTTGCCCTTCGCAGGAGTCAGAGCTGATGAAGCGCTTCTCGTCCATGTTGGATTTTGTTGGCGACTCCAATGATACCACATTCTTTGCGCCGTTCCTGGGAATTGACGGCTTCTCAGGATTCTTACAGTTCTTTGACAAGAAACGACCCTCCAACTTCACAATTTTTGTGTCGGATGCCCTTCAAGAGTCTGGTACGTGCGATCTGCCCCACCTGCGAAAACCGGGTACATTGTGTGAGGTCCGGGTCGTGTGTGGCCCGCATAAATGGGCAGTTTAGCTTTGTTAGTCACTGAACCCACACCTACTTCCGGCCGTCTTGATATTGTCTTGCCATATGAGCTCGGTAGGGTGAGATATAGAGAGAGAGAGAGAGGCAAGTTTGCCTCGCCCTAAATTAATTGACGTGCAAGCCCATTTCTCGGGGCAAACGATGGACGTCATCGTTGACAACGGTCAAACTGTCACGTCAAGTCACCAGCGGTAGAACGAATGTCTGCTTTCTGTAGCTTATGCGAGAGACAGAGGACACTCCTTTTTTTCATAATTGTCTTAAGGATATCGTCTTGGTTTTGTTTTGCTTTTCATATCCGTTTGCTTTTAGAGTACAGTAAGACAGATGTCGATCGAAGTATCTTAATGATCCGTGAGACTTTAGAAGTCCAATAAGCATCCTTCCCAGACTATTTTTGAGCTGAAAAAGTCGTGCTTATGAGAAGAGGTAGACACGATTGCCGGGACAAGAACTTTATTCGCCTGACGTTTCGGATTCCAACTCGAACCCGTCTCTAGTAACAATATCAAATACGGGTGATACTCTCTCTGAAGATGGGTTTGAGTTGGAATACGAAACGTCTGGCCAATAAATTTCTTTTCCCAGCGGTCGCGTTTACCTATTCTTATTTATTTCCCCCGTGGGACTCGCATTTCGCTTGTATGGGCAATCCTGCATATTGCGATGCGACTAGATTGACTATCGGGTGTGAACAGGCGGCTAAGATAGTGTGAATATGCCCGCTACAGGAATGTGATCCCCGAATATTTTCGGCATATTGGTTGTGCTCCGTCGTAAATGATTTGCGTGTCAATTCATTGCATATTCCAACCTAACTTCCTGCGAATTGCCATGACTGGCACTGCGTCATTAGCTGTTTGTTTGCTAATATTACAAAGATAATGATTTCTGGAGTAGCCGTTTCTGACTTACTAGCAGTCCTAGGCCAGCCATACTCAACCCCAGGTGTTGCAACAACTGAGGCTCGAACCCGTAATCTTTTAGTTTGAAGCCCCGTAATCGTTTGCCTATAATATGCTAACCGTTGGACGTCTGCTGGCGGGACTCGAGAGTGCGCCCAAGGCACATCGGGACGAGTTAGCCATGTAGCCGATCGGTGAACGCCCATCCAGACGGGGTTTTATTTTTGCGAAAACGTCCTAATCTCTCTTTGACGGCAAGCTGCTTGTTTGCACTTTTCTTGCGTGCATGGTACTGCTAAGCGCTTCTCTTTCGAACCAGCCCATAACCTCTCGAATGAGCATATGTATCCCTAATTCCATTTTCCCCGTCCCTTTCGGTAGTGTCAGGCAAGCCGGACGAAGCAGCCAAGTACTATCGCATTAGCCAGTTGGAGGTTCAAATCGCCAGTGTCAAGCAACACCGCATTTCTTACGTCTAGCTCCGTGCTTCGGAGTCCGTGGCCATCTTTACCCTCCCTTGCCTTCATTCCACCGTTAAATCCCGATCCATTGGCTTTGGTAACTCTTCTTCCCTTATAAATGATCATTCTCATCCATCCTTCCACCTGTTCCATCTCCCTTCCTGCGCTTCATCACACTTAATTTTGTTTTCATTTGTTTCCTTTTTTCTCCTGCTAGCATCCACTATACCCCATCTTAGCTCTTTCATGTTCTCCGTCATCTTATTACTGCATCAAGCCATTGCTGGGCTATGTTTCATCCCATTCCCAAATCACTTATTATTGGTTCTTTCCCTTCGAAAAGTCAGTTATTTAGCGTTTTTAACCTTTGCACATTTTCCCACTTTTGTATGTAACAAGCACTAATTTTTACTTACCCATATAATTTTTGTGGACAGTCATTTGCTGTTTCTGTTGTGTTCCCACTTCTCTCATCGTAGTATGAAGTACACCTGTTTGGTTGTACCTTCTGTCTTGTCCGTAGTGCACTACCATACCGAAGCATAGGACAATGACTTAGCAGCCCTGCGCACCTGAACCAGAAGGGAGCTGGGGAGGGAGAGAGACTGGCGTTGGTATTTCCTCCCTCCCTCCCTCAAACAGTGCAAAATTTCGCTATATTCGTCTGCTAAAATTTGCTCATTCTAAACCTCTAGGGTATCTCCTGCCTAAAAGTAATTGTAAGATTATTATGTCCCACTTCCAATGACTCCGCTCACGCATCCAGTTGGCGTGGCCCACTTCCCGGTCAAGGATGCACGTCGGGAGACCACAGTAAACTAGGCGGCGCAAACTCGGACACGGAAGCCGATTCTTCACCCCCCACCCCATACGAGTCAGAAAGCTCCGACTAATGGACCTACCGTTCCAGTGATCGCGCCTTCACCTTCTTTCGGTCAGGAACCCAGGACTCGCATACAAGTTTACATTCCAAGCGAAAATCGGCAACGAATTTTTTTGCGACCTTGAACAACGAATACGAACCTTAACGAATATACTGGATAGGGTTGAGGTTAGGATTAGGTAGGTGGCTAATACGGTCTAAGTCAGTGCTTAATGATTTCGCTGCCAACGCGTTCCCGCTCTTTTCCGTTCTTTAAACTATCCTATCCCCATTGCCACCGGCCCTGTATTACCCGCCTACCTAGAGATTGTGTTCGTCAGGGGTGTTGCACAAGCATTCTGTTGCCGAAAAATCTTCCATAAGGGTGCTAAACCACGGGTTATGTTGGACTTGCATTTGTTTCCGCCATGTTTGGATTGCTTAGTTTTGGGGGAGTTTTAGGCGCTTATATGCGCGGTAGCGCTCTCCCATTGAACTCACGCTATTGGCATCAGGTTCACCTCTCTTCCCTCAAGTCGTCTCCTTCGGCCATGTCTTCTGCGGACAAATGTGCACACTGTGTGCCTTCTGAGACACTCACATGCAGTCATAGACCAGGGCATGTTTACTCAAAACAGCCGTCTCGGTTGGAAATCTAAGACAATGAAACCGCGTCCGCGCGTTGACATGATACGGAAAACCTTCGCCAACTGTCAGGCAGGTTTGTGTACTTTTATTCCGGGCTGCTAGTGTCGCTTCGCAGACGATTCGTAACATCATTCGTTGATGAACGCTCACTGAACGCTAACAGAACTCGTCTCTCTCTCTCTGCCTTGAGGCTCACTCTCGAGCCCTGCGAACAGCCGTACAGTGGCTAGTAGTATGGGCACTCGAATATTGCCGGTAAAGACCATATTTCCTATCTAAAGCGGCAAGACAACCAGCCGGTGTCTCAATGGTTAGAGCATTAGACGTCAGATCAACGGGTCGCGGGTTCGATCCTCGGGTGGTGCACCACCTGGGGTTGGGTATGACTGGCGGACGACGGCTAATTAGCCAGAACTGGCCATTCCAGACTGCCTTTTCTTTGCCAGCCATATTCATCTGCCGGTTTGTAGCATCCTTCGCCGGTCGATCCGGAAATCTTAGCAGCGACCCCCCCGAATCTGCACAACTTATGAGTCAACGAACTTGTCTACCCTCACTGCTGGCAGGCCTACTTGGTTTTTGATTTAGAATGGCGAGTCCACTTTTCGTTGGAAGTGGAATAAAAATCAAACTCGTCACCAATTATGCGCATTCTATCGCCGTATTACCTAGCATCACTTGCACCCTAGTTTTTGAATTCTTTAATGAACTTTTGGAAGGTTTTCCCTGGAGTAAAAATATGTCTTCTGGACAAGAGGAAAGAGTCGGCTTTTGATGATGCTATCGAATTTTCCGAATTTTTATTCAGTCTAGAATGACCGTTGGCTGTTTCTATTTTGTGCACTTAGACGATCGTGGGAGGGTAAGAAGTGATAAACAACGTAGACGCCGAGGGTGGGGGGAGGTTGTGGGGTCAGTCCTGCCCGTCTCGCATCAGGCTACAGAGGTTTTCATTTTGTGTCAACGTTTTCTGTGCCTTTCAATCCACAATACTGAGCAAATTGTGCGAAAGGGGGGGGGGCAATTTATGCCTTGTAAAAGTCCATGCTTTGCGTTTAAATTTCATCAGGTGTCTCGTTTTCTTGGGAAAATTACCTTGACAACATCCTTTGGGTTTCACCCACAGTTTGCTCCCTAACTGATGCAAATTCACGAAATTCGCACGAAAACCCGTGTTGCGTACAAACCGCCCACTCTGCCTTCCCGGCAGTCTTACTGCGTTAAAGAAACAACCGATTTTTAAAATAAGACATAGTTTGGTTTATAAAGTATCATTTATTAGCTAAGAACTAAGTTATTTCATGGAAAATCGTGAAGTCGAAGAGAAGATTTTATGGTAATGCGTTTCCCTACACTTGCCTTCATATGATTTTCATTGACCTAAGATCCGATTTTCCGGTTCCAGACGGAATTTGTTTGACACCTTTCTGGATTATAGTAATATTCTTTGAAAGCACAACACATAAAATAGTAGGCTTTGTTCTGTGCTTTTTTAATAGCATAGAATATGCCTTGGAAATCCGACGACCTCAGATTTCGCCTCCCAAATCCTGCCCAATATACCCATTGGAAAGCGCCATGTTCTTTAGTAAAAGGCTTTCTGAGCCTCCAGTCCAGTCAAAAAATCAAAGCAATATGACCAAATGTAATCTGAACTACCCATTCACATTCCGATCATGACTTTGCGTGGGCTGGGTCATCTATCACCTGAAACTAACCCACGCGCAACTCACCGTCCCCGCACTAAGATGTTGTTGAGCGCACGGTGGACCTCGTCAGCATCGACGGTCGAATTGTCGATGAGGTGCCCGCCACTAGTCGCTTCCTACAATATGGGATCGGCGTTACGTTTTAAGCAATGTCTTCTTTTATGGAAAATGGCGTCAATTCTTAAAACAGTAATAACAACTATAAATTTATGATGTTCAGGATGAAGCCAGAAGAAAATTTATGGTAATTAATTGAGGCAGAGTAGTCCATATTTGGTCTGTTAAACGCAGCACGTACCTGTCTCTTCTGCGTAAGTGTCTCATAGTGGCATATCTGTACCCTATTCAGGGATAGGACTGTTGGAATCAGCCCTTTGTACTTTTCAAAGGATAACGTCAACTTGAAAAATGTGGTGCAGAGAAGAAACAGTAATCCGTTCTGCATAAAAAAAGTTGGGATTCATGTGGTGGATGCGCATTTCGAGATTTAAAGGGTGCATGACTCAGGTTTCGCAGGACTTTTAATGAGTTTTGGATGTTTGTCCTGCGTCTTGAGATTGAACTCCCAGTAGTAAGTCTAGAAGTCTCTCAGATAGAAGAGCATCAGCCAACTCAATTTCTGAGGATATTTTAGGAACATTCACTAGGATTAAAAGATTATCTTTTTTGTTTTCCTTCCAAAGATAAATGCAAAGGTTTGCAGGATGCAAGCTGGTATGCACAGACAAATCCGTCCATTGTTCTTCATTCATAGAGCATCAAATTTGGTTAACTATTATTAATTTCGAGTTTTCCTGTGCAAATCGCAGCAAGCAAGAGAAGTACTTTAGCTATCTTCAACATCATCATCATCGATAAGAAGTAGATGCGATCGCTGGGACAAGAGCATTATTCGCCTGACGTTTCGGATTCCAGCTCGTTCCCATCATGAGTGACATTATCAGATACGAGTACTTCGTACACAGGGAGTTGCGGTATTTATAGAATGCAGTCGCTATACTACCTCATGCCTACGGCAATTAACGGCTGCCCTTCATCTATGGTGACTGCACTCTGGTGCGTTAATTGTTTGCTGGCCGGCCTGCGGGCCGTTATGCGCTGAAATTTCGTCACCCGTGTTGGAGGGTGGCGTGATTATTGCTCGGCCATCTGGCTCACCGGGACTGGTGTTGGAAAATGCGTTCGCCTGAATGCTCTCCGATTGGCCGTCTGCTCTGGCCAAACTGCGTCTCAACACCGAATATGGGTTGGGTTGTTCATTGCACTTGTTGATGGACTAATTCAAGCAACTCGCAGCGCATGATATTGTTACCTCTTGTGAGTAGTTCCGCTTCATCGAACTCGAATTTGTGGCTGGTTCTCGCCGAATGAGCAGCAACTTGAGAATATGCGTCATTTCACCACAATGCTGCCGCGTGTTCAGCAATTCACCTCCAAAGCAGTCTTCAAGTTTCTCCCACGTAGTTACCTTGCCCGCAACTGCACCAGATCCGATAAACAACTCCAGATGTTTCGTGCCGTGGCAGTGGGTCCTTTGGATTCGTTAACTGACGCCGAATGGTGGCCTTCGGTCTGTGTGCGACTCCAACACCAAGTGGCGCGAGAAGGCGGCTGACGGCCTCCGAGACGTTTTTGACGTATGGAATCACACGTCAATATTTTGGTTCGTTGCGACTTTGCCGTTCGTATCGTTTGCGCATGCAGCGGTTGACGAAGCTGTACAGGTAGCCATTTTCTCTGAACACCCGTCGAAGATGTAGTTCGGCAGCCTTGTCTTCAGGTTCACTTCAGTGCTTCTCAACGCGCCGATATAACGTTTAGCTGATTGGGTAGTTGCTGTTGACGTTCAGTACTTGCATCCTATTTGTCGCTTTCCTGAACACTTTGGTCTCTAGGCCACCACAATCTTTGTGACAGAAGAGGATGTCGAGGAAGGTCAGCTAGTTATATTCTTCCTCTTCCATCGTAAATTGTGTGTCCGGGAAGACACTCTCTTCAATCCTCAGACGGTATTTGTGAATTCGCGAGTGACAGTCTTGAAGGAAGAAACAAATGTTTCCCACCGTCGAGCAGATCGGAGCGCGAAGAACAAATGTTTCCCACCGTCGAGCAGATCGGAGCGCGTCGCGCCCAAACAGATTGCAGATAGAAGCGAACAGGTGGGTTCCAGGAAGTAGCTCAGAAGTGCTACTTCTGAACAATATAACAATAAACTGTGATCTTAAATACAACCCTAGCCCTACCCTAAACCCTACAGTAAGCACGATAATAACCTTAACCTTTAGCCTTATCATGACCCTAACCTCGAACTTAAACCTAA
The DNA here is from genome assembly GCA_017591395.1 of Schistocephalus solidus. Lineage (NCBI taxonomy): Eukaryota > Metazoa > Platyhelminthes > Cestoda > Diphyllobothriidea > Diphyllobothriidae > Schistocephalus > Schistocephalus solidus. The sequence goes on along the minus strand of WEDG01005760.1, from coordinate 138,229 downwards.
CCCTTAACTTAGCCCTGACTGTCAATTTAATCTTAAAATCAATTTCTCCGGAATTTAGCGCAAAGCCACATATTTTGTGGGCGGTTCCTTTTCCCATGTCCTGTTTAGGCAGCCATAGAAGCCATCCTTACCAAAATTTGGAATGCTTTTGGATTTTCGAAATCTTGCAGGCAATAGTAGCAACAACCGAAAAAAGCCACATTTATAGGACGCATAAGCCAATCAAAGATCCAGAACACATGTTTGGAGGTGACTGCGCAGGGCTTTGTATGTCGATACCATATGGATACACCGATTGATAGAGTTCCCATCTGAAACTCAGATTTCACTCTCGATGGTTTGTTGGGGGGAGGGGTGGGGTTCATTCTGTGGTCTACCACCCATTATTTCATATGAAAAACTTTGGAATCACAGTAACCTCTGAGAATTACTCTGGGTTGGTGGAACTTGATTTCCAAACTCGTAGACCGAGCCCCTTCCAGTAAGAGATGATGAAGGACACCAGATTGGGGAATATATTCTATGCAGAACCCTAGGCGGTAAGACACGGGAAGGAAAACTCCCCTTAATGCAGGCGAGCTCACTACATGTCCTGCCCCCTTCCCCCTGGGTTACTATCTCAGCCAGCAGCAGTGCGTATGCTGTCAATGGTATCACATACCTAGAAGGGTAATTGTGCTCATGAGTCCTCACTCTCCTTCTTTTATGAACTTGCGTGGAATCTACATCAGAGAGCGTTGTGCTCGAGTGGGTTTGAACGCTTTGTGTTCAACTGCTCCCTAGATGTGTTTGCTTGCGATTTCCTGGGACGCGGAAACGCGCCAGTATTTAACTCAGTCGAGGAGCTGTGTCTCAGCGCTTCCGGGAGAATGTGAGGGGGCTTTCTGGCGAGAACTTCGGGAGATGGAGCGGAAGATGTCGCGGTGGCGGCTGACTGCAGCTACCTCCCTCCTCCACCTACCCCCGCACAAAGAGAGCAGCGGAAGTGTCAGTAGTATTAATGGAATCGACGTCTCTGTCGGATAGGGCCAGTGTGGACGATATGTACGCTTACATATAGCTGAAAAGTGTGCTGGTGGATTGGCACGGTGACACGCGAGGCGGGAAGGAGTGTAAGGCAGGGCATTGCGATGACGGTCTTACAAATGGAATCGATCTATGTCGCCGACTCTGCCTGTATCCTCGAGAGCACAGGTACACTGCTCAGTAGGAAGCAACAAACCGGAAGATAAAACCCGTTCGTGGGTGAAGTCGTGTTTGAGCCCCTGGAGTAAGTTACTGTCCTCCAGGAACTTCATGATATATTGCCGTAATATGATTTCCGTTACTTAATGGCAGATGTATGTTAGCCTGACGAGTGGATAATTATGGGTGCTAGCTCGAGTGCCACTCGTATAAATCGTGTGGATATTTGTTGTCTCCAATCCGGAAGGCAGTCTCCCTGATTTACATGAATAACGAAAGACTTGTGGTAGTGGTTTGGTGAGGTCGCTTACCAATTCTCTTTAGAAATTCGCCGGTAGATTAGTTGAGCCCGAAGCCCGCTTATGTAAGACCCTGGTACAACGTCGGGCATTAAGTGAACATTTGTAACAAAGTAGTTGAGATTAGTAAATTCTATTTTAATGCTTAAAGGAGAATCGGTGAATTGTGGAAAACTATTCCGCATTTCCGTATTTAAAGTCCTACGACCAAGTCCTTGCTTTTCTCTTCGTCACGAATGTAAGGACACTAAAGTTTAGTCTGCTCTTCAAACTGTCGCATTATTGTGGGTTCCTAGCTCTCTCACTGCTGCCACCAATTCGCTGTTTACGAAATTCCTCAAGGCCCCCTAGTAATATAGTTTTGAAAAATTTCATAAAATTCTTTATTCCTCTCCCGAACTGTCTGCTAAGGTCGCTTACGAACTAGACTGCGTGACGAATAATTTTGGTAGCTTGACTGGACAATAACAACAAAACCAAGCAAATAAGATGCTTTAAAACGGTATCCAGCCTTACTGCGGTTTTTACCGTAAGCAAACCACTCCAGTTAATGGACATCATCTCACTCGTCATCCTGCTGAAATTTCCTTTAATATACCCCGCTAACGTTTCAGCTCTGCGGGAGCTGAGAATAGAAGTATTAATCTCGCAGTTAATCAAGGTTAGAGATGTAATTTTTTTAATGCATGATCTCTGGTTCTCTGTAAATCACATTGCTGCCCTTATGTTCTGTGCATTAAGGAGACCAAAAGTGAGGTCCTGTAGTGACCCGATTCCGTGCGCATGTTGCAAAGCTGAACCACTCGCGACTACATTCGCGCTAGTTGCTGTCTGGCCCTCGTCAATCTCAGCTTTCCAATCCGGCCAATCGTCTTTAAGACTGACGCACACATGATCTTGATGGATGTCCTATGACGATTCTGCTTGGAACATCGCAGACGCGGCGCCGGAAGTGCAATCGCCCGGCACCCTACTTTTTACAGCCCCTTCTAAACTGGCGTCCCACTTCTTATCTCCCTCTACGTAACCAGGCCTCAAGATCGTAGCGGCTAAGAGTTTCCCTAATAACGCAGGCGGCTGCGATAGCGGTGACCCTGATGCGATGAGAGAGAATTAGAAAACGGTGGCAGCTGATAGTCTGTGGAGCAAGTTAAGTCTTGTCCAATGGGTGTGTGTGTTGCATTACCCGAGACTCGGCCCATGCTCCGCCGGCCGAGAGGTGGGGTGTTCAAGTGGTGCTTGGGCAGTTGCGACTATCTGGATGAACGTGTGGGTGCGAGTGGAAGTCGGTCGAGTGTCTGCAAGTCAGTGAAGCTGAAACTGCTCACTGCGCGGTTGCATAACCTTGAGGCATGAGGCCTTGAACAAGGGCACCGGACCTAGCCATGTTGGCGGTCGGCCACAGCTCCCCGCCAGCCGCAGAACGAAGTGAATGTGGTGATTGTGAGGAAAACAATAGAGTGAGGGAGATACCCCAGTGCACATGCAGGTTGGAGAGAGTTTGAAAGGAGTTGCTCGTACCGGAGACCAGGCTGATGCTGCAACCTGTGCAGAGGTCCAGTTTGGGCATCAGCCACTGTGTGCTGGTGCGATCTCGTCAAAGTGCCTCGGTGAGTCGGCACGTTGGAAGGAGGAAAGGACGCTTCGGACACAAGGCATCCATCCCAGTGAACGCTGGGCCGGACAAATTCGTCAGTGAAATAGGTTCACTGTCATCCTGACACAAAAGTGGGATAGCATGGAATGTTGATAGTTTGAACTTTCATCGACGCATATGTTTGAGTTAATGAAAAGAACTCACGAATGCTGTTTTCATCGGTGATGGGCGGAAGAATGCCTTGGAGCCCAGAGAGATCCGTTCAGATGGCAACACACTTGGATGTCTTCTCTTCACAAGTGTATTCGGCTTTGACCTGGACCTGTGTGACTGAGTTTTAATGAAGCCATCCATCCCGACTTGCGACAGGGTGTCGGCAACCGTGTTACCCTATACGTGGGCACGATGAGTGACACAGGGAAAACATCAGGGTTAAGTCAAGTTGGGATGTCATGAGGATGATGTTCAGCCCTTTGTGACAGTTCTGTGTTTGGATCACGTTGAGGTCCCCAGCTTACAGCGTTTAAGTGCTGTTTGCACTCGGGCAATACAATTATCAGGCCACAATCCCTTGGCTTCTAAATGAGGAAGCAAAAGGCACAGCCGACTGCTTAGATTGTCCCAGTCGTTTGCAGGCATGGTGAATTATTCGGCTATAGGAACTTCTTGGGGACCGGCCCTTTCCTTAACCAAGTCTAGATGCGACTGGTCAACTGATATCGGTTGATTCATTGACCCCTAAATCGACAGCAGTTCGAAGTTCCGTGAATTCTTCGTCTTCGTCCGGACTGATCTATATTCAAAGCTCAGACTGCAATCGTCCAACTGCTGAAGATCCCGACCTTACTTGTATAACCACCCCATCGTCCAGTGTTAAATGAAGACTCTACAGAAAGAACTTGCATCCTTCTATCGAAATCACGACACCCCCGAGGTACATTCATGTTTCGGGACCACGTCAGGTTTCTTTCCGAAACTAACGCCTTTATTTCACCCATTTTTAAAATTAGACTAAGTATGGTTGCACAAGATGCTAAATTTGGCTTGAGCATGCCCACTTTTACTAAGACGTTGCTTCCCGTAACTAGCCCCCCATACCCGGTACTTAACCCACAAACCGCTCACACCCTATTTCCACACCCCTCTCGTTTAGTCCCAAGTATTACAACGCACCGGCTGCGTCATGTGGGTGGTTCGGGAACGATGAGCGTTGCCAATCTACGAGACACTTGTGAACCCTGTAATCTTCTCATATGTTCGTTTACTATGCAACTGTATAGGTCTGAAGACGAATTATTGAAACACAAGTTTGTGTAATTGACTTTTCAAAGGGCAAGTTGACTTTTGATTCCCTCACCACAAGTAACGAAATATAACAAATTGTGGCTCACAAACAAGGCTTTTCGAACAGGTTCAGACACATCGCAGAAAGCTGCAGGAAATGCTACATGAAGCCCGAGATCTCTGTGATCAATATATGCGGAATGGCTATCCAAAAGCGTTTACAAGCCGATGCCTATGCCTTCGGTCCCGGAGGACCCAAATAAAAACAAAGCCAAGGATTTGGCACGCGATGTCATGCATTAAAGAGGTATCAGAGGTGACTGAGCGCATTGTTGTTGGACTAGGTGTCGGCATTGAACACCAACCCCAAGCAACCATGCGCAGCAAGGTGATGAAAATGAAAGACCGACTAAACTCCAAAGAGCAATCTGGGGTAGTGTATCTCATTCTATGTCTAAACTGTTCTTATAACTACACCGGTCACACAGAATGCATGCTGGGATCCCGCATACGTAAACATAAGTTGGCGGCGACAAGGTATCGCAAGTTGGTGCCAAAACTTACGAAACGGGTCATGAGTTCAACTTCGCAGCCGTCAAAATAATCGCCGACACAGGAAACAAGATGAACCGGGAATTGATTGAATCCTGGTCCACGAATAAGAACTCAATCAATTGATGTATCGATTTGGCGCCAGCATACAGAGCCCTTCGCAGGCACCTCCAGACTTCCGTCAGCGATCATTTGTTCGTTTGTCCCCCTATAAGTGTCGTTTTTTCGTTGATAGTGCTATCTCTGAAGATGGAGTCAACAGGAGTTTGAAAGTTCAGAATATTAAACACATCGTTCCGGTGCTCGAACAGATTTCGCCTTTGCTTATACAACTTTCTGGAACTTGAACCTTCACATTCATTTGTAAATTCTGGTTTTCGTTGATCTCCTGCTATTGTATGCTACTATTGCAAGTGGTTCGGTTCTGTGGCGTATTTTCAATAGAGGATATGCCACAGAAGTTGCAGGTGTTTCAGCAAAACGTTTGCTTAAGAGTTGGTACGCAACCTGACTTATTATGTTCCGACAGATTTGTATGAAATTTCTGTAACAAGTTCTCATTATATCCTACTACTTCATAAATATACCTCAATTTATATTCGGTCGGAGCCCTAATAAATAATGTTAATCTTTCATTACAGTAACTCAATAGAGTAGAGGAGTAGATACTTCTTTAACGAATATAACATTTTGGTTTCGTCCATATGTAACGTTCATAGCCGAGCTTATGCTTAGAGACCCCTAATTTTTCCAACACTGGGAAGCGATTTAGTCTGGCTGAATTGCCTCTCCACGGCGTGGCCAGTGACCAGAAATTACTGTGTGTTATAAAACTGTTTGGCTATAACACATTATTGTTAGGGAAAAAACTTACCTGCCTCCGCTTAACCTGTTCCTCTCTTGCAAACAGACCATTCAGGGAGAAGCAGGCAGGGCAAGCAGTAACTGGTCTCATAAAATGTTGACCGAAGTTCTTATATGTATTTTGTATTAGGAAGGAGTGCGGCTGCACTATTGCTTATCGTGCAGCATAAGTCCATTAAAAGTAGTGAACATGCGATTCTCTGGTGGTATGTCAAAAGAAGAAGAGGCGCTCACCGGGAGATGTTTATCAGGTGTCTAACGTTTTGGGTAGCTGTTTCATCTACCCATCATTGGAGACTGGATAGCCATGTTCGCTTCTCTCACTATTTGCCAATCTTTGCAGTGTGCACGTTGGGCCGCCTGTCTGGCTGCGTCGGCCCCACATCTCGCCGTAGCCTGTGGCGCCATCGCCGACCCCGCTAACAGGCTGTGAGTTTGAGTCGGCCGGCCTTTCACCACGGCTTGTTCCACCCTCGTCTTCGTTTGTCGCGGAGATGACTGGCGGCCCCGATCGTTCTACGCCCTGGCGGTCTCCTGGCCACAGTGTTCGTAAAAGCAAATACACGGCAGGCTAATTAATGTGGTGGTGGGCTGAGCGGTCGGTGGACATCCAGGCTTCTTTCGTCTGCCTTGACGTGTGATCCTCACCTCGGCCCACGATTTCAACGGTGTCATGGGTTGCCACCTCTGACTTTGGATCCAACCATCGTGCATGCCTGCTTGCAGCTGTCGGTCGGTTCCTCCCGCCTAGTTGCACATCCCGCAGCTACACCGAAGTCGGTAGACAACGGCCTAATCTTCCTGCTTAAGGTTTGGGTCTTTGAATGGCATCATTTTTTGACGGATTTTTTGACGTAGGCCTGCGGAAAACACCTAGTCCGAAAGGCGTGAGGAATCTAGCCACGGTTAGTGTTGGGGCAAAACCCATTTTGCTGCGCTTAACCTGCTCCTCTCTTGCAAACAGGTCATTCAAGGAGAGGCACGCAGGGCAAGCAGTAAATGGTCTCATGAAATGCTGACCGAAGTTCTCATATACGTTTTGCATTAGGAAGGATTAATTAAGTGGGGTTGTACTATAGCTTATCGTGCTGCATAGTTCCAACTTAGTTCCGTCACAACCCAGGATGTCGAAATAGGAAATCATTTATTTTGGACAGCCTACAAATACCGCACTCGGAAAAAAATAAGTATTTCAGCTGAATACATTGTTCGCATTCATTTTTGATGTCCTTATGAATTAAAATATACTTTATAGGGGACGCACAAAAGTGTGATTACTCGTACTCCTATTTTATTCATTGAGGTAGTTTTCGTTCGATGACACTAAACTATGTAATCTTAAGCTTTTTTACGACCGCACAATGTCCATTCATAGAGCTTTATAAAGCATACAACATAATTCTCATCCATTGCAATAATTTAGGAGCCCCATATGGTATCTTTTGGATGTCATAGACAGAAGTATAACTTTCCACTACATATGAAAAACTCAGCTCCTAAACCCCAGAACCCTTAACGTCAATACAGCTACATCTCGGGTTTCAAAGTCATTGGAGCTTAAAACACCCCAAGGATATCATTTCTGCAAGTATAAGATGGGAAAAAGGCGTGCATTTTTACAAAATGACAGTAAAAAAAGCATATTTTTGTGCATGTTCTCTATAAAATATATCTTTGAATTTGTAAGAGCATCGAAAATAAAAATAAAAAGTTAGTATTTCTTAAATTATCCTTTTGTATCGAGAGCAGTTTTTGAAGGCGCTTGGAAAAACATGCATTCAAAAGCCGACAGCCTACCTTGTTACAAATATTTTTGTGCTTATTCCGCATAAAAATCCCCATTACAGTTTTACTGAGGTGACCCTTCCTCAGCAAAAACACATTTGAAAACTTCAGTTAGCGTATAATGCGATGGCACAATGAGTGTACTATTACTACGGATTGCATCAACGGTAGGACGCCGGAATTCTAAACCACATACTATAGGTGACTTTGCACTAAGTTCCACAGGGATTAACGATAACGTTCTAGTTAGGGTTAATTTTAGGGTGAGGGTGAATTTTATGGTAAAGGTACAGTTTAGTGTTGAGACACGCGAATACTTACCCGTCCTGCAACGTAACGTAAGGCCAATTGTATTACGGGAGCCTCTATTCCCATGTCTTACCCTCTTCAATGTTTCGGGAATACGAGATTTTACTCGTACGTTGCGAGTACTGAAGACATGTATTGAATTTCAAAGATTCGAGCATGCTGATTGTCGAGACAAGCATCGCCGCCGCTTCCTATGTCACTTCTGCCTACAAATGCTGATTGGTGCTGCACGTACCTTCGTCCTCTCTGATCCTCTTCCTTTTCGGTATCCTGATGCCATTTTTGATGCATTAACAAGGCAGGTTTGCAGTTGCTTATTTCCTATTTATGACTTGGAAATGGAAACTGACGATTGCATCTGCATTGAGGAAGAGGAAGATGAAGCCGGTGATTCTTTACCACCAGCCAATGAATGTATGAAGTTATGTGAAACTTTCGCTGAATTTACAGAGACTGACAAAGCGTTGGCGATGATGTATTTGCGACAAACCTCGTGGAACAGAACCGGTGACCATGCTCCAGCGACTACAAAGATGTAGGTTTCTCTTGTAAAAAGTGAATTACCGTTTAACCTGGCGACTTCTGCCACCCATGTCATATCAGGCGTACTATAAGGGAGCATTAGTCGGTCACCTGCGAATCCACCGCACGGAGGCTAGTGAACCAGTGCCTGGGTCTCCGACATACAATCACCGCGCCCGCCTTCACTGCCCTCACTGATCCCGCACATTTACACACCGCATGGGCCTATTAGGACACATGCGCTTCCACGACAACCTGCGGTAAACCACTGGAGGCTAAGCTATATCATCGCCCGCTAACTACACCAATACATCGACAACACCCTCACAATCACCATTTACCAGAGTATATCACGGTTTCCTCGAAACCGTGGCTGTGAAGGCTGCCAATCTGACGCTTCCACCAGACCACGCCGTTGGCTCAGTGTATGTGCTGTGTGTGTCGATTGGCTGAGCAGTGGACTGGGAGTCAGACGGCGATGGCTCCTCCATATCCCCTGAGTAAGTAAATCCTGGTGTGTGCGTTATGGGGGCCAGGTCGTGCTGTGGCGCGCAAAGACGGGTACGCCGAACCGTCAGCCAAAGCGCCCACTCCCACATCAGGCAACTGACCGGCTCGGACAATGGTTGATGGTGGGGTGGGGGAGAGAGTGAGGTCGACAGCTCAGCGCATTTTCCTCACTATCAACAATCTGATGCGCTTGAAACTATCACGGTGCGCTAAAAGCCGTGGCTTGGAAGGTTGCCAACTGACGGGATAACTCGGACCGCCTGGTCAGCCCAATTGTGTGTTTTGTGTGTAGTGACTGACTGGCGGACTGAGAGTCAGGCTGCAACGGCTCCTTCTTAATGTGGCCTTTATGGCACTCCCACTTTGTGGGATCCGTGACAGGTGTGTTTGGTTCGCCCAGGGGCGGCTCCGGCCGCGCCAGCCGCCTGCGCCCTCTCCCATCTCCGGTCTTCTTGACTCTGTCTTGACACCGGGTTCAGGTGTGGGAGGAGGAGAGAGTACGGTAGCTGCAGCGAAAGGCTAATATCACTTAAAACCAATTCAAGCGCAAGTTACCATCCCTGCACCACCTGGTGTGGAGTATACGGTGGACCTCGTCGAAATCGACGGTCGAACTGTCATAAACTACTCATTGACGTGTAGCTCAAACAAGCGTCCTTGCAGACGGTCAAACATCGGCGAGTTGTCCTTGATTGAGGTGCATAATTGATGAGGATATGACAGGCTGAAAAATAATTCAGGACTGTTCATTTTTGTTTGCATAGTCTAAATGAGGTGTGCTTCTGGAAAAACGATTTGCAGACTAATGATACGTAGAAATAATAAGGACTTTATTTGAAGACTAGGACAGTGCTCTTGGCTTATCTCATTTACTACTGTGCTGAAATGTGCAATAATACTCGCGTTTTTAAATATGTCCCGTAAGCTATTAATTTTCTTTGGTAACTGCGATTTCACTGAGTGTCCCAGCCAATGACTTTGGGAGCTTTTTGAATCCCTGAACATTGGCGCAACCGCTTTCCGATGCTAGTGGCCTGCACTTACAGCAGTACTTAATGTATCATTTTGTCTCTCCTGACCAAGGACACAGCTAATTTCTACTGCCAAATAGGCCTTGGTGCTACAGAAATTCTGAATGTAGCAGCGTCAGCAAGCCCACAGTCCTCTTTTCGTTGCCGAATTCTCAACCCATATCGCCCTTGGAAGGCACTTAGTTATACATACGATCACACAGTGACTCATTTTAATTCCACGAAAGGACATGTGAACGTGGCCATGGGCGTGAAGAGTAGTAGTTGGCCCAGCCAATAAACGGTAAAGTCCCCGGTTGGGCGTTTAGACAATAAACTCAAGTTGCCCTGGCAACTCACTTGCCTAGACTGCGCGCATTTCTCCATTAAACTATTTTCCCTACTTTCCGCACCCGAAGAGTAGGAAGCACTTTTGTTGACCAATTAGTGGGTAAGGAAATTTCTGAACTACGAGAGATAGCAAACGTTCACGCTCGTTGTCACTGTCGATTAGGAATGTCCTAATAGAGCCACATACAGAAAAGCAGTTTTTGAATGATGTGGCTCAGTTTCTAAGGGGGTGGCTCAGTTTGTTAGGAAATCCTTTGAACTTTTCATGGCCGTTTCGAATCCTTCCACCTCTATATGCTCTAATGGAAGTGAATAGGTTCTCTAGTGAACCCCTCCCGCACACTTTGCAACTCAATCTGCATTTCGCGCGTTAACGTTCAAGACCTCGTCATAGAATTAACGAAGAAGTGTTGTGCAGAAGTGTTTTTGAAGTAAGAGCATCTATTACCAGGCTCATGCAATACTAGTTCGTTTATGCTCTTTTTCAGCCGTACGCGCTTCTCTGGCACTGGAGGCTGTATCAGAAGATGTACAAGAGGATCTGAGTTCTTTTGAGAAAATTTTGCTGCTTAGAATTTCATTAAAAAAACATATATCAAAACTTTCCAAAACGGCCGTTGATTTGTGTACAGAGACATTTTAGAGGAAAGAGCTGTTGAAATCTGTTACTTTTTTGCCGTCTGCTATATAGAAAGGTGGAAAATGGAAAGCCTATTATTCACGGACCTAGCCCTTTTGAGAAGGTACTTAGCTCTGAAGGATTGTGTTTAGATCTGATCTGTTCGTCATCGTGAGGGCAGACAGCATTCATCAAACTGTAGAACCTGTATAGTAGGTTCTAACATCTTCTTTGGCTCAGTTAGGCAAAGCGAATCCAACTCTATTTCCGACGAGAGTCTTAAGAAATTAATTTGAGACAGGACAATGTGGCAGAACCCTCTGTCTCAGAAACGTAGCTGCGTCCGAACTCTATTCGAAAGATTTGAAACACATTGCAGCACGCCAGTTGAAAAAGGAGCTGCAGGACAGTACTTTCATGACCTCTCCCGAGCTAATGAATAGCCAAGCTCTTTTATCAACCAAAGCAAGTACCGAGTGAACAGACAACGGCCAAAAGCACATACTGGCGTCTCGGAGGCTAGACCCAAACTCACACACTTTTGACATTCAAGGAGCGACCATCGTGGGCCGCGGAATCTCAAAATCCGAACGAGTTACGCTTGAGGCATGGTATTCAGATGCCAATTCTGTCAACAGGCATCTAGACCTTCCAACGGCCTATAAAGTCCTGCGTCATTATATGCATAAAGACCAGGACAAGATGGTTACACCGGAACTAAGGCATACAAGCGAAGACGGCCCCAGCAACGGACCCACCGGAAGAGGAGACAGGCTTACAAGCACCCTCGACCGATGTGAAGTTACCCAACACCAGCGGCCGTCAACCTGTACAAATATTCCCACACTTCACTCAGAAGCCAAGGCAGCGAACGAGAAAAAAATTGATCAGTCCATGACCGATGAGTTCAGCTCGTTATTCAAAACACTGATCGATATTAGCAGTAGACGCTTTGAAAATGGAGAATCAGCCAAGTTCTCTGAAATTTCAGCGAAAAAATAGTTCCAGTGAGCACTTTACATTTATCGGAATTTCGTCCCAGAACGCTTACCTTTGCGAATGTGAGACCGAAGAAGTTCTTTCAAGATATGTTTCGGTCTTTAGCGAACTACACGAAAGCGATGCGTCAGGAGAACCTGAAATTTCGTTTTGTGATTTTCAGCCATGTGTGCAGTCAAGATGACTTCACGCGAGCCTTGAGACTCCCCGTAGTGCAAGAAGAGCAGTAAGATAACCCAGTATGCGTATAAAGTTGATATTAAAAATGCCCAACGACCTGCCTGTGTAGTTTAGCGACAGAAGATGTCAAAAGTAGCACACACAGCGGACTAAATCACCTGGTGTACTTTCCGGTTATGTAACGCAGGACAAAAGCGTTAAACACCGCGTCAAGCATGCAGGTATAGATAAAGGGAAGAAATAGGTTACAAGCATATAGAATCTTTGGTAAGGGTAATAAATGGTAGAACAACAAAAGAGAAGTATAAAGATACGAATGAATACTGAGTAACTTTACAATTGATCCGTGTGGAGTGGGAAGTGGTTACGCAATATCAGTAAGATATCGGTGGGACATGCAGCGCTGAGGGCAACTATGGATGAGAGTCATGGATATACTGACGGTGGGAGTCACGTGTGATGGAGCGAAATCAAAAATTGGTGCGATGTCAGCTATGAGGAGAGAAGGAACCCCGACAATCCCCGTACACCATACGACGATGGTGGGGTGATGTGTGTGTGCGTGTGTGTGTGTGTTGGTGCCCCCTAAATGGGCCACGTGGTAGATGCGTTGGACCAACATGGGGGCCACATTAGGGCACGGCAGGCGTTATTCGGGTTGCGCTCCCATAACAAATGCCGAACATGGAGGTGTGGTGGCACGCCTAGGGGCGGCTAGGGCTTAGGGGACCCAGCCGCGCCAGCCAGCTGCGTCCTCTCCCGCCTCCGGTCTTCTTGAATCTGTCATGACACCGGGCTCAGGTGGGGGAGGAGGAGAGAGTGCGGTAGATGCAGCGCAAGTCTACTATCAATTTAAACTAATTCACGCGCAAGTCACCGTCCCTGCTCCACTTTCCCATGGAGCATACGGTGGACATCGTTGGACTACGACGGTCGAACTGTCGTATTGTTGGAGGTAGGGGGTGTAGGGGGTACTAGTTACGGGTAGCATAACACAGGTAGTATTTGGTCACCTTATCTGTCTCGTATAGGTGGTGAATGCTCCTGTGGCTGCCTCTAGCTGTTATCCAACTCTCACCTGTGGCTCCTCGAAGCTGGTTCTTTCCAGCGGCCAAACCCCAGGCAACCACCACGACCGGCGGGCTAAACCAGGTGAGGGTTTCCAGTGTTTTGTGTCTTTACACTCGATACGTCTGCTCCAATTCCCCTGCTCTTCCCCCTCTCACTCCCCCCTCCTACTTATTCTCTTCCCCTTATCTCGCCCTTCTTTCCTCCTCTTTGCTCTCCTCTCCTCTACTTTTACTTCTTCCCTTCTCCCTCCCTTCTCACCCTTCCCTCCTCCCCCATGATCGAAAATGTCCTACAGCGAGGGCGACATGCAATCACGTAGGCGGCCCAGGTGAATCGGTCATTCTCGCACTAACGCAAATCGTGACCCATAGGGTGTTCAGTAGCCGCCTGGGATGACTGAGCAGTCCTATTTAGGGACAGCTCTGCTTACCCCCTCGCGGGGTAGGGGCTAGAAAAGGTGCCCTAAACAAATGCTGGGTCTCACGACAGCTGCAGCAGACCGTGGCTAGCAGACTACAATTACATGCGGTCTAAAAACTCTAAACAATATCAACAAAATCTCCCAATCCCCCCACCGTACCCTCCGGACTGCTCGAGTAAGCTTACTCACTCTAGCAGCCTGGAATGTTTGATCCCTTTTAGACAATCCAAGGAGTAACCGACCGGAACGGAGGACGGCACTTGTCACTCGGGAACTGGCATGCTACAATGTGGACAATACTGCTCTCAGCGAGACCCAATTCTCTGAACAGGGTCAGCTGGAGGAGGTGGGTGCCGGCTACGACTTCTTCTGGAGCGGCCGGTCAAAGGCAGAGGGACGCGACGCTGGTGTCACCTTTGCTATCCGTAATGACATCGTGGGACGTCTGCCCTGTCTGCCGCAGGGTATCAATGATCGCCTGATGAGCCTTCGCCTGCCTCTTCGGGGAGACAATCTAGCCACCATCATCAGCGCCTACACTCCCCCAATGACGAGCTCTGATGCGACAAAGGCAAAATTTTACGAGGACCTGCACGCCCTGCTGGCGACTGTATCGAAGGCGGACATGTTAATTGTTCTTGGTGACTTCAACGCCCGCGTTGGGACGGACCACGCTGCCTGGCAGGGAGTGCTGGGTCCCCATGGTCTCGATAGCCGCAACGATAACGGCCTCCTTCTTCTGCGAACGTGTGCGGAACACCATCTCCTGCTGACCAACACCTTCTACCGTCTCCCTATTTGGCATAGGGTGACCTGGGTACACTGGCACCTCTTGGACTATGTTGTCGTCCGGAGGCGAGATCGACAGAACGTGCTGGTGACAAAGGTGATCCCCGGTGCCGACGGATGTACGGATCACCACCTCGTCTGAAACCACGCAAAAGACCCCAAGGTAAGCGACCACAAGGTAAGTTGAACACTGCTTTTTTTGAATATGCCTGCTCATCATCTCCATTTCAGCAACGAACTGGCCAACCTTCCAGTCGCTGACGTGGACATCTCCGTAGAGATTCGCTAGTGTCAGCTGAGGGACACCATCTTATCCACCGCCCTGGATGTCATCGGCCGCGCACGTCGTCAGCACCAAGACTGGTTCGATGACAACAACGCAGCTATCAACGCTCTGCTCGTCACGAAGAACCACTTGCACAAAGCCTACGTCGATCGCCCTACCGCTGCAAACAAGACAGCCTTCTACCGAAGTCGCCGCCTTGTAGAGCAACGGCTGCGGGAGATGCAGGATGCCTGGATGACGCGCAAAGCCAAGGGTTCGCGGATCAAAACGAATGGAAGAACTTCTTCGCCGTCACCAAGGCTGTCTACGGACCTCCCGTCAAAGGCACTGCCCCTCTTCTCAGTGCCGATGGCAGGACGCTACGCATTGAGAAGACGCAAATCCTGAAGAGATGGGCAGAACATTTCCAAAGCGTTCTTAATCAGCCCTCCACCATCTCGGACGCCACCATCGATCACCTGCCTGAAGTGGAAATCAACGCCGACCTTGATCTCCCGCGCTCTCTCCGAGAAACCATCAGAGTCGTGCAGCAACTCTCCAGTGGGAAAGCACCTGGCTCGGACGCGATCCCTACTGAGATTGACAAGCATGGCGGACCCCAACTGATTAACCGACTCACAGTGCTCTTCCAGGATATGTGAGACCAAGGGCAAGTCCCTCAAAATTTCAAAGACGCAATCATTGTCTACCTCTACAAGAAGAAAGGGAATCGCCAACTCTGCGACAACCACCGAGAAATCTCGCTGCTGAACATCGCTGGAAAGATCTTTGCCCGCATTCTCCTAAACCGCTTGAACGCTCACCTGGAGCAAAGACTGCTCCCGGAAAGCCAATGTGGCTTCCGACGACACCGAGGAACAATTGGCATGATCTTCGCTGCTCGACAGCTGCAAGATAAGTGCCAAGAGATGCGGACTCACCTCTAGACTACCTTCGTGGACTTGACGAAAGCCTTTGACACGGTGAATCGTGACGGGCTGTCGAAAATCATGCAGAAATTCGGCTGTCCTAAACGTTTGACGCATATGGTACGTCAGCTTCACGACGGGATGATGGCGCGCGTTACTGACAACGGGACAGTTTCCAAAGAATTCGCAGTGACCAACGGAGTGAAGCAGGGCTGCGTCCTTGCCCCTACCCTCTTTAGTTTCATGTTCTCTGCCATGCTAATGGACACCTACCGTGAAGAATGCCCCGGGATCCACATCGCCTACTGGATGGACGGCCGACTCCTCAACCAACGAGGGATGCACTTCCGCTCGTGTGTTTTCACAGCCACCATCCACGAACTTCTCTTCGCGGATAACTGCGCACTCAATGCAACGACAGAAGAGGAAATGCAAAGAAGCCTGGACCTCTTCACTGCCGCCTGTGACAACTTCGGACTTCACATAAACACGGGGAAAACGGTTGTGATGCATCAGCCACCGCCCAATACCATCTACTCCGCAGCTCACATCAATGTGAATGGCGCCCAACTGAAATCTGTGGATACCTTCACGTACCTGGGCGGCAATTTCTCCCGCAGCACCAAAGTCGATGATGAGATCACCCATCGGATCGCCAAAGCCAGCCAAGCCTTTGGACGCATGCAGAACGTGGTCTGGAATCGACACGGTCTTCACCTCAGTACCAAACTAAAGCTGTACAAACCTGTAATATTGCCGACGCTGCTGTATGGAGCGGAAACGTGGAAGGTCTACCAAAAGCAGGCGCGAAAGCTCAACCACTTCTACCGCAGCTGCCTTTGTAGAATGCTAAAGCTGACATGGCAAGACAGAAAACCGGACACGGAAGTGTTGGAACGAACAAGCCTAATAATTTACGCTCAGATGAAACAACTGCAACTGCGATGGAGCAGCCACCTTGTTAGGATGGACGACAAACGACTACCCATAAAACTTATATGGATATGTCGCGATGGGTTCTCGTCGAAAAGGGGTCAAGTACGACGCTATAAGGACACTCTGAAGACTTTCCTGAAGCAACTGCAGATCAACCCAGCGACCTGGGAGGACCTCGCCTGGAACCGACCTGCTTGGAGAAGGACAGTGAAGACAGGGGCAGCAATCTACGAAGCCAACACGATCACAGCTGCCAAGACCAAAAGAGCGGCACGAAAGTCACCAGCGCCCGGACCAACACCGCCAATGCCCAGGCCCTACCAACATGCCCACGCTGTCAACCCAACTTCCGTGCGCGAATCGGTCTGGTCGGACATCTTCGGACGCAATGCACCAAAAATCCGACAATTCCAACTTCTACGTCAAATTCTGCCCGCACTCCTTCGGACTCCCGGCCCCTAGCCCGTGGCATCAGTTCCATTGCTCCCATCATCATAGAGACCACGTCCCAATATTCATCACCTGTTACCCCCACCACCACCCATACCAACACCATCACCACCATCAGCGATGGAGACTCTCTCCTAAATTGTTCTCATCGCGACCGCACATTAACCTCACGCATCGGCCTGGTCGGTCACTTGCGAATCCATCGTACAGAGACTGGTGAACCAGTGCCTGGAGCACCAACACGCAGCAGAGATCGCCGTATCAACTGCCATCATTGTCCTCGCGTATTCACTCATCGCATAGGCCTATCCGGTCACATGCGCATCCATGACAACCTGCGGTAAACCACCGGAGGCTTAGCCATATCAGCGCACACTACCTATACCAATACATAAACAACTTCCTAACCATCACCATAACGTACCTGAAAATATCACGGGTACCTTGAAACCATGGCTTGGAAGGCTGCCAATCTGACGCTTACACCAGACCACGTCGTCGGCCCAGCGTACTTTCTGCGTGTGTCGAGCGGCTGACCAATGGACTGGGAGTCAGACGGCGATGGCTCCTCCATATCCCCTGAGTAAGTAAATCCTGGTGTGTGCGTTATGGGAGCCAGGTCGTGCTGTGGCACGCGAAGTCGGGGACGCCGACCCGTCAGCCAATGCGCCCACTCCCACATCAGACAACTGACTGGCTTGGATGGTGGTCTGATTGTGGGGGTGGGAGAGAGTGAGGTCAACAGCTCAGCACATTTTCCTCACAATAAACAATCTGACGCGCTTAAAACTATCCCAGTGCGCTAAAAGCCGTGGCTTGGAAGGTTCCCAACTAACGGGATAACTAGGACCGCGTGGTCAGCCCAATGTGTGTTCTGTGTGGAGTGGCTGACTGGCGGACTGAGAGTCAGGCTGCAATGGCTCCTTCTTAATGTGGCCTTTATGGCACTCCCATTCCGTGGTATCCGAGCCATATGTGGTGGTACGCCAAGGGACCGCTCTGTCCGCTCCAAGCACCTGCGCCCTCTCCCATCTCCAGTCTTCTTGACTCTCTCATGGCGCCGGGCTCATGTGGGGGAGGAGGAGAGAGTGCGGTAACGTTTAGCGCCGTGGTGGAAAGGTTGCCAACTAACAATTACACTCAGACCTCGCAGTTAGTCCAATGTGTGTTGTGTGAAGTGGCTGACTGGTGGTCTGAGAGTCAGACTGCGATGGCTCCTTCTTAAGGTGTCCTCTGGCCATCTCACACATGTGAGATGTAAGCTAATCAACCCCCTGTTGTGTGAAATCCTGGTGCTTTTGTTTGGGGTGCCAGGTCGTATCCGTAGTACACGTAGACGAGGTCACCAGCAGCTGTGCCCACTTTCTCATCAGACAACTGACCGGCTCGGACAGTGGTCTGATTGTGGGAGTGGGGGAGAAAGTGAGGTTGACAGCTCAGCGCATTTTCCTCACTATAAACAATCTGACGCGCTTGAAACTATCATGGTGCGCTAAAAGCCGTGGCTTGGAAGCTTGCCAAATGACGGGATAACTTGGACCGCGTGGCCAGCCAAATGTGTGTTTTGTGTGGAGTGGTTGACTGGCGGACTGAGAGTCAGGCTGCAATTGCTCCTTCTTAATGTAGCCTTTATGGCACTCCCACTCCGTGGGATCCGAGCCAGGTGTGGTGGTACGCCAAGGGACGGCTCCGGTCGTGCCAGCCACCTACGCCCTCTCCCATCTCCGGTCTTCTTGACTCTGTCATGATACCGGGCTCAGGTGCGGGAGGAGGAGAGAGTGCGGTAGCTGCAGCGCAAGGCTAATATCACTTAAAACTAATTCAAGCGCAAGTCACCGTCCCTGCACCACCTTTCCGTGGAGAATACGGTGGAAATCGTTGAAATCGACGATCGAACTATCGTGGTGGAGGTAGACTGCGCTGGTTTGCTCCAGCCTACGGTTTTTACCCCAGGTTATCGTGGACACGCATGTGTCCAAGGAGACCCTTGCGGTGTGTTAATGTACGGGAGCAGTGAGGGCAATGGAGGCGGGAGCGGCGACTGCATGTTGGCACCCGAAGCACTGTTTCACCAGTCTCTGTGCGAGGAGTTTTGATATTTGTGGTGGGTGCAGGAGCCATCGCAGCAGATATAGAAGATTGGATGTTGACGGGGGATCGGAAACACCATTAACTTTGTTAATCGACATGTGGGGCGGAGCAGATGAGGACGATGAGTCGTTAACGTCAACGAAGCACAGGCAGTCGGGATTTTGCTACTTCATGTTTGGCTTTGGCGGTGGTTATGTGGTAGGATTCATTGAGCATTGATCCTGTCTTCCCTGTCTCCATGCAGGCCGGTTGATTCCGGGCATTGTCCCCAGTTTGCCGGATTGATCTGCAATTGCTTCAAGGAAGTTTTCAGAGTGTCCTTTAAGCGTCGCACTTGGTTCCCATGTCAACGAGAACCCGCAGCGAAATCTCCATAGAATCGTCGTTTGGTTAGCCGCTCGTCATCCATCCTCACGAAGTGTCCGCTCCAGCACAGTTCCAGTTGTCTCAGCAGGGTGTAGATGTTAAGAAGGTCTGTTCATTCCAGAACTTCCGTGTCCTGAATCCGGTCCTGCCATCTCAGATTTAGTATCCACTAGAGACAACTGAGATGGAAGTGGTTGAGCTTCCGCGCCTGCGTTTTGTACCCCGTCCAGATCTCTGCTCCATACAGCAGCATCGACAAAATGACAGCTTTGTACATCTTGAGCTTGTTGGGGAGGTGGAAACCATGTCGATTCAAGAACATATTCTGCAGGCCACCGAAGGCCTGACAGCCTTGGAAGATCTGGTGGGCTACGTTATCATCAATTTTGGTGCTGCCCAGTAAGGTGAAGGTGTCCGCGGCTTGCTTATGATGGCCATTAATGTTGATGCAAGCTGCCTTAGAGACGATGTTGAGCGGCGGCTGGTGCAAAATCACCATTTTCTCCGTGTTGCTGCTCAAGTCGAAGGTGTTGCAGGCATCGGCGAAGAGTTCCATGCTCCTTTTCATAGTCCCTTATATCCTTGCTTTGAGTGCGCAATAGTCGGCGAAGAGAAGTTCTTGGATGGTAGTTGTGGATACACGCGACTGGAAGTCCACCCGCCGATGACTGAGGAGTTCGCCGGACATCCGGTAGGTGATACGGATTCTGGGGCTTTCGTCACGGTAGGCATCCATTGACATGGCAGAGAACATGAGACTGAAGAGAGTAGGTGCGAGGACCCAGCCCCCATTTCACTCTGTTGATCACTGCGAATGGCGCTGAGACAGCTCCATTGTCTGTGATGCGCGCCATCATATCATCGTGGAGCTGACACACCATGTGAATGGATAGTTCGGGGCAACCAAATTTCTGAATGAATTTTCACAGGCCTTCGGGATTCACTGTATCAAAGGCTTTCATCAGACCCACGATCCACATACACGTACAAGTGATAGCGTGTTTGTGGTTTTAAGGGGAGCTGAAGTCGCTGCGGCTGTGGTGGTCGACGAGTAATTTTTTCAAACCAATCCGGGTATTGAATGCCTGTTGGCAGACAGAACTTGCTTGGTCGGCATAGACCACTATAGTTGAAGTATACTGTTGGCGGGAAGGAGGGCGTTTAGAGGGTTGCTCTGTGTTACTCAAGCCTTGTGTTCTTATCTGATTACTTAAGTATTCTTATTCGAAGATGGCACTCATTTTTTAACAGCACCCTATCCCAACCATAAATCCTTCCCAAACGTCATTCGGAGGTAATTGGCGATCCCGGGGGGGGAGAGTTTTGGTAAGCAATCAGTACACCTTCGCCTTATTGTCTTCGTCCTTCTTATCTGCTAATGCTTATGTTAAGAACGTCCCAACATGGCCACTTTGACGGGCACTCATATAGCATTATTAGGATATAAAAAACATCTAAAATAGCTCCATTTCTGCATTGCCGATTGCTGCTGGTAAGATCCAGGACCAGGATGCCTGGAGTCCTTTGCAAGCACCGGGACGGCCTCACTCGGTCTTGAAAGATGGTTGGACTATTTGCTCCATTGCAGGACTATGTCAGTTCCATGAAACTGTTGTCCGTTGACTCGCTACAGAGAGGGCTACCACCAAAAGGTTTTGTACTGAGAACTGCAACTGGGGGGCAGAGGAATAGAAACCTCCCGTAATATAAGTAACTTTGTGCTACATTCCGGGAAGATAAGGATTAAGGTTTTGGTTTAGTTTCGACTTAAGTGCCAAGGATGGGGTTAGGATTAGGGTAAGGGTGAGTGCCAAGGTTTTGGTTATGGTTAGGGTTACGGGTAGTATCAACGATATTTCGACAGAAATTAGAAATTCGCAAACGTTCTTTTATGCTGATAACCTTAAGTGTGTTACTTCGTATTCAAGGAGCAACGCAAAAAGTCGCATTGATAAAATTTAATCTGGTCTGCTACCGCTGTCGAAATGGCGTTCAAATTGGCAGCTGGATTTTTCTTCGTCCAAGTGCATTTTCATGTGTCTTGGCACTGTTTAGCTTTCTGCCGTCATAGTCTTTCAATATAGCCCACTTTCAAAATGCTCCACTTAAAGGATCCAGGCCTGTTTTATACGAATTAGCTCACTTTATCAACTTATGCCGATCGTATTTCGTATGGGTTCATATCACATATTCTTCCCTTTCGAAAATCAAGCCTAGACTTGACCCAACGTTTGTTTTTCCCGTCCTCAAATATTTGCGCCCCTTCTGTGGTCTTAGGAATGCCTGTGGCCGCTACAAAATCGAAAATTCTCAGAGATTTTTTACTCAAAGACTCTTTTCCCGTGTGACGTGCAGTATTTCGTATACTGAGATACGACCCCCTAATCATAGAAGTGCATTTCGTAAGACAACATGGACAGGTCAATACAAACATTTATGCAATTTGTAGCACTTAGTTAGAAACGAAACCTCGTCCGTTGCCTTACCAACCGAGGTAGGAGAATATGTACTCCTGATAAACTGGAGAATGAGCTCAGCCTTGAACAAAAAAAAATTCTGCAAGAAAACGGATATCCCCAGACGTTTATCAATAAATATATGGAGGGATGTCCACCAAAATCGGGCATGCCGACAGCAGAGAAGGACTTATTTCTTACATTCCCTTCTCGAAAGAGTCCGGCGAGCGAACTTCTATATCATCGCTAAACGCTGCTATCGCGCGCACGTACCCAGCCGCTAAAACAAGACTAGTGTTCTCAAGCACTCCACATCTTCGCCTTCACTCGCTCCTGTGGGGCAGGTTATATTGGTCAAACAACCAGGCGTCTATCCAAGCGGATGCGCGAGCACCATCCTACCTGGTTAAATCATGGCATGGTAAAGTCCATCTGCAACGCACTTGTGACTCACTGGATTGACGGCGGTCACCGGGTAGACGTCAAGCCATCATTCCGTGTCATCTTTAAAGTGCCGACGAACACTCCAAATTCCTGCGTCAGAAGATACTTGCGACGGCAGAGGCAGTGGCCATAAGGTTAACCAGCCCAACTTGATGCTCGCAAAAAGCGTTTATAGTGGCCTAAGGCTCCCTTGATCGAAGATGAACTCAGCATGCGTGTTCACACCTGCCACGTCACGCTACAGCGACGAAGCAGCAACCTAGCTAATTGTCGGACACCACCTTACCTATCCCCTTCTCTCTGCCCCATGATAGGACTGGCCTATAAACCCTAAGCTCTTAACTCCCTCAACCCTCTACCCTATGCTTGCTGTCTATTTGATGTTTAAACTTGTGTTACCCTACACATGTAGCGATGATATTCGCGGCTTTTACCGTCATCTTTTAATTACGAAACCAAGCGATCCGTTCAAGATCACGGCGGACTCCTCAGTTTTGGCCATCTGCTGGTTGTCCGGTCGGTCAGCACGGTCGTGTCCCTCCACGCTTTCATGATGCTTGCTGCCTTTAATGTCCCCACCTCGCTCGGACTCTGAGCGGATTGTGATCGATAGCGCGGGGTTCCTCCTATCTCGCCACCTTGATAGTTGATTCTACTGTCATCCCCAAAAACATTATGATCGTACGTGCATCGAATAGCCTCATCTGGCTTAAGAGCCCTGCCTTGATGCTGAACCTTTCGAAACCCCCTATATATTCTCACCTGCAGGGCCGTCCTTTCGCACACACATATCTAAATTCCCATGAGCGTCAGTTTTTCTCCTTAAATACCTAACAAAGCAAACCCATTTTTTCTCTTTCAATCAAATTTGTAAGAAGGTTTTTTTACTGATCACAAACCATTTTTCATATCAGACTGCCCATTTTATGAACATGAACAACGTTGTAAAGTGTGTGTTCTCGTTCCGCAATTCACTTCAAAATATATCTTTAGTTTTTATTTACTATGACGGTACACTTATGGGCACCAAATAAAATAATTGTTCATTTTTTAATAGGTAGCATGCCCGGAATTGAGCGCAAAATCATCTGTATTAAAGGAGACGCCTATAAATGCAACACCTTGTAACGTACTGGACGTTGGGATACGTGCTGTTCTTATCATTGACTTTTTTCTGTATATACGATTGCATGCACTAGATTTTTGGCAAGAACTGATGTGCGGTAATCTATTTATAGTATTGTTATTGACACGAAATCTGTCTAACCGTATGCAAACGGAGCAAAATCTGCATACATCGTCTGTCTTGACAGTGTTTGGTAAACAGATTGGTTACCTTCTACGCGAAGGTGGTCTTGTGTGTCTGTATATGGCGCAGGGGTGTAGGGGTACTAGTTAGGGGTAGCACCACACAGATAGCATTTTGTCGCTCTATTTGTCTCGTACAGGTGCTGAATGCTCCTGTGGACGCCACAAACTGGTACCCAACTCTCACCTGTGGCTCCTTGAAGTTGGGTTCTTCCCAGCGGCCACACCCTGGGCAACCGCCACGACCAGTGGGCTAAACCAGGTGAGGGTATCCGGTGTTGTGTGTGCCTCCACACCCGGTATGTCTGACTCCCGAAATTCCCACCTCCCCCCCCTCTCAAAAAGTCCTACGGTGGGGGCAACAGCAACCCTGTGGGCGGCCCTGTCTAACTCCGGTCATTCTCCCACTAAAACAAAACAATGACCCATTGTGGAGTTCGGTAGCCGTCCGGGATGTCCGAGCAGCACTATTTAGGAACAGCACTGCTTGCATCCTCGCGGAGGAAGGGGCTATAAAAGGTGCCCAAAACAAATGCTGAGTTTCACGCTTTCTGCAGCCGGCCGTGGCTCGCAGATCGCAAAATAGGCGGTCGTTTAACTCAAACAAACAACAATACCCCCCGTCCCAACCCCCCTCGACATACCCTACAGGCTGCTCGGATGAGTCCACTCACACTAGCAACCTGGACTGTTCGTTCCGTTTTAGACAATCCTAGGAGCAACCGGCTCACGGAGGACGGCGCTATTTGCTCGGGAACTGGTGCGCTACAAGGTGGACATTGCTGCTCTCAGCGAGACCCGATCCTCTGAGCAGGGTCAGCTGGAGGAGGTGGGTGCTGGCTACGAATTCTTCTGGAGCGGCCGGCCAAAGGCAGAGCGACGCGACGCTGGTGTCACCTTTGCCATCCGGAACGACATCGTGGACGTCTGTCCTGTCTGCCGCAGGGTATCAATGATGGCCTGATGAGCCTCCGCCTGCCTCTTCGGGGAGACATGTTCGCCACCATCATCAGCGCCTACGCTCCCCCAATGACGAGCTCTGATGCGGCGAAGGACAAATTCTACGAGGACCTGCACGCCCTGCTGGCGACTGTGTCGAAGGTGGACAAGTTAATTGTACTTGGTGACTTCAACGCCCGCGTCGGGACCGACCACGCTGCCTGGCAGGAAGTGCTGGGTTCCCATGGTCTTCGTAGCTGTAACGATAACGGCCTCCTTCTTCTGCACACGTGTGCGGAACACCGTCTCCTGCTGACCAACACCTTCTTCCGCCTTCCGACGCGGGAAAAGGCCACGTGGATGCATCTTCGGTCGCGGCGCTGGCATCCGCTGGACTATGTTCTCGTCCGGAGGCGAGACCGACAGAACGTTCTGGTGACCAATGCGAACCGCGATGCGATGTTTGGACAGATCCTCACCTCGTCATCTCCCAGATGAGGCTCCAACTGCAACCCCGACGAAGGCCCCAAGGCAAGAGGCCGCCAGGTAAGTTAAATACTCTTTTGTTGAATTTGCCTGCTCACTCTTTTGATTTCAGAAACCAAATAACCGAGAACCTTGAGAAACTGCATGCTCCAGATAATAACGGCACCGTGGAAACACGATGGTGCCAACTGCGAAATATCATCCAGTCCAGCGCCCTCGAGGTCTTTGGATGCGCACACCATCAACACCAGGACTGGTTTGACGACAATGACGCCGAAATCCGCAACTTACTCACGGAGAAGAATGGACTGCACAAAGCCTACATGGACCTTCGGACTGACTTGACCAAAGCAGCGTTCTTCAGATGCCAGTGCCTTGTACGGCAATGGCTGCGGGAGATGCAGGATGCCTGGATGATCCAAAAGACTGAGGAAATACAGGGATATGCCGACCGCAAGGAAATGAAAAACTTTTTCAAAGCCATCAAGGCAATCTACGGCCCATGTATCAAGGGGACCGCATCGCTGCTCAGCTCTGACGGCACAACACTGCTGACAGAGAAATCGCAAATTCTGAAGCGCTGGGCCGAGCACTTCAGAAGTGTCCTTAATTGCTCATCAGCCATCTCCGATGCTGCCATTGACCGGCTCCCTCAAGTGGACACGAACAATGACCTAGATCTGCCGCCTTCCCTACCAGAAACCATCCGGGCCGTGCAGCAGATTTCCAGTGGAAAGCACCGGGATCCGACGCAATTTCATCGAAAGTCTACAAGCACGGTGGGCCCCGGCTGATGACAGAACTCACAACACTCTTCCAGGAGATGTGGCGCCAATGACAAGTTCCTCGGGATATCAAAGACGCGACCATCGCCCATCTCTACAAACGGAAGGGGAACGGGCAACTCTTTGATGATCACAGAGACATCTCGTTGCTCAAAATCGCCGGGAAGATCTTCGCCCGTATCATTCTCAATCGTCTGAACGGTTACCTAGAGCAGGGCCTGCACCCAGAAAACCAATGCGGCTTCCGCAGACTACGCGGGACAACCGATATGATCTTTGCCGCCCGCCAGCTACAAGAGAAGTGTCAGGAGATGCGAACTCACCTATACACTACCTTCGTGGATCTGACGAAAGCATTTGACACGGTGAATCGCGACGGACTGTGGAAAGTCATGCAGAAATTCGGCTGTCCTGAGCGGTTCATGCACATGGTGCGTCAGCTTCATGAGGGGATGACGGCGCGCGTCACTGACAACGGGGCGGTATCCGAAGCATTCGCAGTGACCAAAGGAGTGAAGCAGGGCTGCCTATTGGCTCCCACCCTGTTCAGTCTCATGTTCTCGGCTATGCTGATGGACGCCTACCGTGCTGAACAGCCTGGTATCCGCATCGCCTATAGAACAGACGGGCACCTTCTCAACAGTCTGTGTATGCAGGCTTTAACGCGCGTGTATACGACTACAGTCCATGACTTGCTCTCGCGGACGACTGCGCCTTTAACACCGTGACGGAGGAGGACATGCAAAGAGTATGGACCTCTTCGCCGCAGGCTGTGTCGATTTTGGATTAACAATCAGTACAGCCAAAACGGTTGTCAAGCGCCAGCCGTCACCCAGCGCGGAATACAATGCTCCCCCGAATCAACCTCAACGGTACTCAACTCAAAACGTGGAAACCTTCGCTTATCTAGGAAGCACGCTGTCACACAACACGAGAATCGATGACGAGGTTGCCCAATGGATCCCCAAAGCTAGTCAGGCCTTCGACCGGCTGCAGGCCTCCGTGTGGAATCGCCACGGTATTCACCTGAACACCAAACTGAAGATGTACAAGGCCATCGTCTTGACGACATTCCTTTACGGAGCGGAGACCTGGACCGTCTCCTCGAACCAAGCCAAGAAGCTGAATCACTTCCATCTCAGCTGCCTCCGCAGAATACTGAAGCTGATATGGCAAGACAGGATCCCGGACACGGAAGTCCTGGAGCGGACCGGAATCCTCAGCATCCACGCCATGCTGAGGCAAGTTCAACTGCGATGGAGCGGCCACCTGGTAAGAATGGACGACGAATAACTACCCTAACGACTTTTCTACGGCGATGTCGCTACGGGTGCTCACCGACAGGTACGTCAAAAACGATGCTACAAGGACACTTTGAAGAAATCTCTGAATCAACTGCAAATCAACCCGGCGACCTGGGAGGACCTCACCCAGGATAGACCGGCATGGAGAAGATCCGTTAAGTCTGGTGCAGTAATCTATAAGGCCAACTGGATCGCAACCGCCTAGGCCAAAAGAGTGGCACGAAAGTCACCAGCGCCCCGGTCCCACATCGTCGATGCCCAGGCCCTGCCAAAATACCCGCGCTGTCAACGCATCTTCCGCGCGCGAAGCGGCCTGGTTGGACATTTTCGGACGCAATGCACCAACAGTCCGCCAATTCCAACCATAAAGTCAAAATTCTGCCAACCCTCCTTCAGACACCGCCTCACTCCTGGTATCAATTCCATTACTCTCACCATCATAGAGACCACGTCCCAATACTCATCGCCTGTTACCCCCACAACCTTCGCCTTCACGACCACCACCACCACCATAAGCGATGGGGACTCCCTCCTGAACTGTCCTCAATGCGACCGCACATTCACCTCACGCATCGGCCTGGTCGGTCACTTGCGAATCCATCGTACAGAGACTGGAGAGCCAGTGCCCGGAGCACCAACACACAGCAGAGATCGCCGCCTCCCTTGCCCTCACTGTCCTCGCGCATTCACTCATCGCATGGGCCTATTCGGTCCCATGCGCATCCATGACAGCGGAATTCACCGCAATGCCGACAACACTGATACACACCCTCCGCTCCTGCCATTATTAACGCCACTGCCACCCCCACTTCCATGAATTACATCCCCCAGCCTCTACCGATTTCTCCTGCCCAGACTTCACCCTCAACTTCAACTCACGCATCGGCTTGGTCAGTCACCTGCGAATCCATCGCACGGAGGCTGGTGAACCAGTGCCTGGATCTCCGACATACAATCACCGTGCCCGCCTCCACTGCCCTCACTGCTCCCGTACATTTGCACACTGCATTGGCCTATTAGGACGCATGCACCTCCAAGACAACCTGCGGTAAACCACCGGAGACTAAGCCACGTCAGCGCACACCATCTACACCAATACATCGGCAACACCCTCACAATCACCATTTACCAGAGTATATCGTGGTTTCCTAGAAACCGTGGCTAGGAAGTCTGCCAATCTGACTCTTCCACCAGACCACGCCGTCGGCTCAGTATATGTGCTGTGTGTGTCGAGTGGCTGACCAGTGGACTGGGAGTCAGACGGCGATGGCCGCTCCATATCCCCTGAGTTTGTGAATCCTGCTGTGTGCGTTATGGGGGCCAGGTCGTGCTGTGGCGGGCGAAGACGGGTACGCCGACCCGTCAGCCAATGCGCCCACTCCCACATCAGACAACTGACCGGCTCGGATGGTGGTCTGATTGTGGGGGTGGAGGAGAGAGTGAGGTCAACAGCTCAGCGCATATTCCTCACTATAAACAATCTGACGCGCTTGAAACTATCACGGTGCGCTAAAAGCCGTGGCTTGGAAGGTTGCCAACTAACGGGATAACTCGGACCGCGTGGTCAGCCCAATGTGTGTTTTGTGTAGAGTGGCTGACTGGCGGACTGAGAGTCAGGCTGCAATTGCTCCTTCTTAATGTGGCCTTTATGGCACTCCCACTCCGTGGGATCCGAGCCAGATGTGGTGGTACGCCCAGGGACGGCTCTGTCCGCTCCAGGCACCTGCGCCCTCTCCCATCTTTGGTCTTTTTAACTCTGTCTTGACACTGGGCTCAGTTGGGGGATGAGGAGAGAGTGAGGTAGTTGCAGCTCAAGGCTACTTTCACTGAAAACTAATTCACGGGCAAGTCACCGTCCCTGCACCACCAGGTGGGGAGCATACGGTAGACCTCGTCAAAATATACGGTCGAACTGTCGTATGGTGCACGTAAAAAAATGAATCGTTAGATGTAAATGTAAGGGGTTTCATTGCGATAGCTGTGTATTAACTTGGAGAGAGCGTTTCTCTCAGCGAAGACGATTAACGTGACTGCACTGCCAACTATTACGTTTGCACCGTCAATTCCAACGCGTTCCACCGTGTGCTCCACAACATGGTGGTGAGGGTTCGGTGAATTGAGCATATATTATTTAAAAGTGATAGTAGACTCGTGCTACAGCTATCGCACTCTCTTTTCCCTTACTCTTCTGTGCCCGGTGTCAAAATAGATTTAAGAAGGCCGGAGGCGGGCGTGGACGCAGGTGGCTGGCACGTCCGGGACTCACCTGATCGTGCCGCCACTTCTGAATCAGCTCCCACGCAGTGAGAGAGACACAAATGGTAAGAGAGTCTGGTGCGGCGTGAGCCTCCATCTACGCGTGCCACCACGCCCCCCCCCCCCCCATGTTCGGCCTTCGTTACGGGAGCCGAAACCGAATAGCGCATGCCGTGCCCTGATCTTGCCCCCTTAATGAGCCGTGCGCTGGACTGACACTGTCAACTGTACTGCCTGCATATAATCAGGTAGTTATCTCAGCAGGTGTTGGTGTTGAATCTCTGGTGAGAAGGGCGCTTTCCAATCAGGTTACGGGACAATCTGGATCCGTTGTGCCTTGAGGCAGCGGCATAGCGACCAGGAATACGTGATCAAGCGAGCACTGACAAAGAAATGGAGACTGTCCTTTTTAATTTCCTCGGAAATTAAAGCGCGATCATGGAGTAAATCACTTAGAACAAAACTTTTTAGGCTCGTTCCGACAGTTTATATGCATAGTTGAGCTGTACTCTATCAGCTACAATGGAATAACCGCATACTAACCACAAGCGGCCAACAGGTAGTCAACGGTACAATAATGATCTAAACTACTGGCATCACATGTACTAGGTAAAATTCCAGACACGCGTGCTCCGTCGATCTTGTGCGCTGTATGACGCAACTATGTGGGCTTCTTCTCAGCAGTAGGCCTCCGAGCCTTCCCTGTGTGCTTTCTTGGATATTAATGGAGTGACTATTTCTGACTTATGGATAAGCTTTTTGGTTATATCAGGTAGTATCCCTTGCTCAGGTTGATCTCTAGAGTGTCATGGTCCTTGCGGAATCTACAACTTTCACAATTAGGTCACTTTGTGGGTCTAGACATGAATACAAGCGATGGAAACGGTTTCTCAAAGAACTGTCGCTAGGATTAATGTGGCACTGGCTCCCTAAGCCCTCCCCCAAAGATCGCGGAAGGATAAGTCCTTTTTTACTTGTTGATTATATCTTTTTTACTTCAGTGGCGTACTGGTTAGAACATTGTCTTACCGGGGCCCGGATTCTAGCCGCGCTCTATTGACCTTTCCTTGAGAATACCAGCTGATGTGGGCCAAAATAAAAAATGTATTATTACAGCTACACCTGATTCGGCCGGCGCGCCCCATCCTGTCAACCCTTTAGCGTTAAATTATGTGTGGACTGAAGGTGTTGAAGTTCGTTGTACTCATTTTAATGTTACAGGGGCACTTGCTCTCATTCCAAAATTCTAGATTTAAAAAGGTCGCGTTAAAGGAAAACATATGTTCAGTTAAATTTAAAAGACAAAGAGACAATGCATGGTTAATTCTTGCCTACTGTGGAGACGAAATCTGCTTTAAACACGAACAGACAGGAAAATACTGGCATAAGCAGACAACTAAACACAGACTGTAGCAGTCAGCCTTTCGTTTGCATAAACAAATATGAATTAGCACATGCGGTTCAACGCAGACGAAGTCGACCAACCAGATGAACTCACAGGGTCGGTAAAAAAGGCACCCCTGTTAGGTGTAAACAATGGGGTTGATTTTATTACAGAAGAGAGTTCTGCTTTGAGCACCAGTGCTCTATGGTGGTATTGTCACACCAGTGAGTAGGGAAGGCCCAAACCTCTACGATCTTCTGGTCCGGAGATAAGAAGTGGAACGCAGTTGGGAGGATAGCTTATTCTGTACAGCGTTCAACATGACCATGTAGACGCGAAAGGTTCAGTGTTCAACATGACCCTCTGGCCCGGTTCCCTAGGAGATAAGAAGTGGGACGCAGTTGGGAGGATAGTGTATTCCCTACAGAACTATTTAAAAGGGGGTTGGAGGAAGTTAGCCGCCGGACGAGGGCATGTCCGGCTGTGGCGTCTGCAACGTCCCAAGTGGGTGAAACCGTGTGGTCGTCACAGGGAATCCAGCGGGATCAGGTGTGAGTCAGTCTTGAAGACGATTGGCCGGTGTGGACAGCCAGGATTCTGGAGGCCCAGAGAGTC
Organism: Schistocephalus solidus; assembly: GCA_017591395.1. Taxonomy (NCBI): domain Eukaryota; kingdom Metazoa; phylum Platyhelminthes; class Cestoda; order Diphyllobothriidea; family Diphyllobothriidae; genus Schistocephalus; species Schistocephalus solidus. Next base: position 106,868 of record WEDG01005760.1, on the reverse strand, counting down.
ACTGGTGCGCGTATGCATGTTGAAGCGAGAGGTTCAGCATTCAACATGCGCACGGCGTTGGGTCCCTACAGAATCTCTATGGGACTCAGTTGGACGGCCGCAGTGCCATTAACAGATGGCATGGAGGCCAAATCAATGACAACAGCCGCTATTTGAGGAGCATTCTAAATGGGCGTGACTCGTCTTCTACATACCTCATGGTGCTTTCAAGTGTACGTATTGGCTTTTGCCTTTGCAGCGGTGGCTTTGGTAAGGATGCCTTGTATGTCCGCCGAACAGGGCACGGGAGTAGGAACCACCCCGCCCACTTAAAATAAGTGGCCTTGCGATAAATGTCAGGATGGGTAAATACTCCTATGTCCTAACCCCAACAATAACCCTACAATAAAACTACACGTTGACCTTTAGCTTAACCCTAGCTCTCCATAAATCTAAACCCTACAGTTAACACGAACCCAAACCTTAACCCTTAACATACTCCTCACCCTAACCCTAACTCTGACCTTAGCGGAAATCTTAAACCTAACCCCGCACATAACCCTAACACTCGACTTAATCCTAAACATACTTTCCGTGGCATTAAGCGTAAATAAACTTTTATTGTGAGCGGTTCCTATTCCCGAATTCTGTTTAGGCAGTCATACAAGGCATCCTTACCGTGGTTTTCAGACAAGATCATCTTTCGACATGCATACTATCAATATAAGAAAAATGTGGATAAGTGGAAGAAAATGGTCAATATAATAAATGGCAAGGCAGCCCGTTCTAATACTGGTATCTTGGTAGACTCATACTAAAGTGTTCTCGTATTTGACCAGCCTCCTTATAAGGACCAGTTTACTGATCATCTTGACTGCATTTTAGATAGCAGAAGTCCAACCTAAATATTCGTCGCTAAATAGGAACTGAAAGTGGAATTCCAAAGGCAACAGATAGGACGATTAATTCATATCTACGGTCACGCTTTTCTGCTTTTATTTCGCTATCGCCTGTCAAGTCTGACCGGGTTTAAGGGCCAGCAAGTTTCATTGGGCAATCAGAGTTTTAGATATGGGGCTTTTTATTTGTGGCTTTGTTTAAAGGGGCTATCAAGTGGTCGGTGCAGAAAACTAGTCATTGCGTTGTCGCAGGAACAATGTATTGATTAATTTGCTGATTCCATCAGGAAGGAAAAGTGCCTTAACTCCAGGGTATTTCAAAAAATGGACCGTGTAAACCTCTCAGTATTCTCAGAAGTCAACTGAACCCATAATAAGTATTCAGATCAAGTTCTACTGATATAACACCTTCAGGATTCCAAAAGGGCCTTAGTCGTCCCTCTTTATCGACCTCTTGTTGTCCATTCCATCCACTCCCACGGTAGCACAAACTTCTCCACACTCAACTGTACTCTTTACTAAGTGACTGGATGTTCTTGGGTTTCTGTAATCGAGCGCATTTCAATCGTAATTTATTCCCATGCTTAGCAACATTTTGCAAAGTTCTCAAGGTAACACAGTCCGTATAAGTAAAGGGCATTTTAAAAGGCTGTTGAAGTAACTAGAGAGAATTGTCGAGCTGTTTTGGAGGAGGGTACGCTTCTAAACAAATTAAGGCATTTTCACAGGGAGAGGAGAACCGATGCAATGTCGTTTAGAAAGTATCTTTGCCCATCCACAGTACCTGGCCTATCAGAACGGATTTCCTACGTAGGCTTTTAATGCTGGTTATCATACAGTATCATACCAAGATATTTCAGTCACGACAGGATAATGCTTTTTGATTGAGATTCTTTACAGCCTACTGAACAAATTACACTGTAGGCAATGACTAGCGTTTCGATAACCTTATCCCTTCAAATACATTTTATAGAGACAATGCACACGAATGCGCTTTAAGGTTCAATCCTTAAGCAAAGGGTGTCGTGCGACCTTGGGAATATTTGAAATTACAAGATTGTTTAAGGCCGAGAAGGTTAGAAGTACGCAGCATCGAATCAAGCCGTTTATAAAGGCTGCTCACGACGTATGCAACATAGCCCAAATCCCTTGCCAATGTTCTATTATATATATATATATATATATATATATATATATATATATATATATATATATATATATATATATGGAAGGAGAATAAGCAGATCTCTCGTAGAAGTTATTGTCTGACGTACTCATACTCGAGCGCATCATCGGAGATAGAGCATAGGGGAACTACATGGTTTTAAAAGGGTCTTTCGTGCTCACTTGCGATAGGTCTAGCCACCTCGTTTTCTCATTGGTCCTCCCCTCGTGCGCCAATGGTGCTTGACGGCCTCATAGGGCACTGGTAGTCAATGCTGCGGTTGATAGAGTTGGCGTCTGACTGCCAAGCTTCGATGAATTCCTCGCCAGTTTGTTCTCGGCTCGGCCGAGCACTTGAGCTCCGTCAAAATCGAACCGGTGGTTGTTTTCTAGACTATGCGGCGACGTGTGATCGAATATCCTTTTCGCCTTACGGCCAAAGTGTGCTCGTGCATGCGCGTACTCAGTCGTTCGTCCGTCATGCCGCAGTAGTTGGCCGGGCAGTCTAGACAGTTGACACGGTAAATAACGCCTGAGGTGTCTGCGGGTGGTAGTCGGCCCTTTGGTTGCATGACTAATCGACGGATGGTGGTCTCTGGTCGGTGTCAACGCCCACGTTTATGGTCTTAACATGCGCTCAGTGGCTTCAACACGTTCCTCACATAGGAAAGACATGGAAGGTTTCAGGTCTTTGTTTAGGCTCACCTTCGGTCTTTGTATGCCTTTGGTATAAGCATTTGTTTACGAAGCTGCGTGGATATCCACTGGCGAGAAAGAGGCGCCATAGGGTTTTACGTTCTCGCAGCTTCTCAGCCTCTGTGCTGCAGTGTCTGGATGCGGCGAAAAAGCGATCGGACGCAACTGCGTTTATGCGACAGGGGGTGGTTGCTGTTGTAGTGAAGAATTTTCTCCGTTTTAGTCGCTTTTCGAAACACGCCAGTCTGGAGGGTTCCGTCCTCCTGCCTTGATATCTGAACATCGAGAAAAGGGAGCATTCCATCCCTTGTCGCATAAACGCAGTTGCGTCCGATCGCTTTTTCGCCGCATCCAGACACACTGCAGCACAGAGGCTGAGAAGCTGCGAGAACGTAAAACCCTATGGCGCCTCTTTCTCGCCAGTGGATATCCACGCAGCTTCGTAAACAAATGCTTATACCAAAGGCATACAAAGACCGAAGGTGAGCCTAAACAAAGACCTGAAACCTTCCATGTCTTTCCCTATGTGAGGAACGTGTTAGAAGCCACTGAGCGCATGTTAAGACCGCTAAACGTGGGCGTTGGACACCGACCAGAGACCACCATCCGTCGATTAGTCATGCAACCAAAGGGCCGACTACCACCCGCAGACACCTCAGGCGTTATTTACCGTGTCAACTGTCTAGACTGCCCGGCCAACTACTGCGGCATGACCGACAAACGACTGAGTACGCGCATGCACGAGCACACTTTGGCCGTAAGGCGAAAGGATATTCGATCACACGTCGCCATGCATAGTCTAGAAAAACAACCACCGGTTCGATTTTTGACGGAGCTCAAGTGCTCGGCCGAGCCGAAAACAGATTGGCGAGGGAAGTAATCGAAGCTTGGCAGTCAGACGCCAACTCTATCAACCGCAGCATTGACCTACCAGTGCCCTATGAGGCCGTCAAGCACCATTGGCGCACGAGGGGAGGACCAATGAGAAACGAGGTGGCTAGACCTATCGCAAGTGAGCACGAAAGACCCTTTTTAAACCATGTAGTTCCCCTATGCTCTATCTCCGATGATGCGCTCGAGTATGAGTGTGAAACGTCAGACAAGTATAACTTCTACCCCAGAGATCGCCTTATCTTCTCCTTCCATTTCAACACCTGGGGTCCGTATTTTCTCCTTTATCGATATATATATATATATATATATATATATATATATATATATATATATAATTATTTGACTAGAGCACCACATGAGTCTCCTTTGAGGGAAAGTATACAGCACATAGTTTGGAAATGCTGAATGCAAGTGTAATGGCAGGTCTGGTTAAAAATTTTTCGGTAATTAAAAGATTATTTAAAAAAAAGATTGTAAAACCGAGAGATACCCTTTCTTCAAGCCTTAATCTTGAAGAAGACGTAAGTTGCTACCGTACAAGTACAAAGTGAATATTTTTTTGTATCTCTTCGATAAAACCTGTTTGCACTTTCAAGGCATTGAAAATTAATGCGAAGTATGCCCACCACTTACGTAGTCCGTTGTTATTTTGCTGATGCCTAGAAAGGAGCTTTCAAGCCCTAGAAGAACCCTATTCGGTCTTTGCTACATCGCTCCGCAGATAGACGTCACTGGCATGATCAAGTTTATTCAGTGAAAGATCAACGGGGAAACTGCTCCACAGGAGGCCTATTCAGACCGTGATGAGAGTCACCAATAATATACTACGTCAATCCGATGATCGCTGTCAACGCTAATCGGATCGCCGCTTTAAACATCCTCAGGGAACACTCTAAAGAGCGACCGGATAGCAGCTGGAATGTTTAAAGTTAGACAGACCTTCGGTAAGTTATAATGCTCGGTATGCCAAACAACTAAAGATATATAACGACAAATGCTGACAACGCCTCCCCAGGGCACAGCGAACTAAGCCCTCTTTCGGAGTTTGGCCAGAAGGCAGATGGCTGGAAAGAGGCCAGTATTTTATCATGACTTAAATATCTTTGGGTTATGCTGCATGACCATCTATGGAATTGTTTCTACCTCTAAGAATTGCGGTTAATGGTCCGTGCAGTAGGTCAGCTACTGTAGTAGACATCGGCCTCCGGATGGACGTTAATGAAGCCTTATAGGTGGCTAAGGGAGCGCAAAACAACTACAAAAAGTTGCTACGACAGGGCCTTGTGGTTACAGCGTAGGCAAGACCGCTTCGATCCGTCAGTCTCCCTCCCTTTCGTGCGATCAGGCGGACTCAGTCCCCACGCCATGCCTATCCCCCAAGTTAATGGATCAGAGGTGCATAGGCCGCGGCGTTAACCCCGATCCCGCCAGCAGCAACCACTACAACGGCGTTTGGACCTGCTTATACCCTGGCAGTTAGACCCTGCTCTAGAATCCAGGGTGTTTAGGGGGTATTCACAAAATGCACGTGGTTGCTGAACTTTATTTTCAAAAAGATCAGTTGTTTAGTTCGCATATACTGTCGGACGATGCAGTCGGTGGTATGAAGCGTAGGATGTATGAGGACCTCTCCTGAAAAAAAACAAATTTCCGCGAGATTATTGGCGTAAACAATGAATAAATGAAGAAAAAATTCAGTAAAGGGCCTATCAGTATGGAGAAGGAAACGAAAACAGACCTCTCATTCTCTGTAACTACCTGTGAGTGGGAACAAAATGAGGCAGTTGAAGTGCATGCGCTCGGTTTGACACTTGAAGAGGCTCACAAGCCTCATTCATAATAAGCAGTTTCCTGTGCTCTCTTTTATTGCTGTATATCTGCCCTTTTCACCTAATGGAGGCATGGTCGCACGGTCAGGGTCACGGTCGCATGGTCACCTGGTTAGATGCAAGAGGCTTGTACACCGACAAATCAAAATTGCAGGCATTACAAAGCACTTAGAAGAAGCTTTCATTCTCCAGAAGAACACACTTTGGTCTTTACTTCTACGCTCCGCTGGTAGACGTTCATTGGGAAGTGCAACTACATGAAGATCTATAAAGACGTATGCTGACCTCGCCTCTGCAAGGCACAGAGAAATAAGCCATCTCTCGGAACTAGGCCAGAAGGCTTGATTAATTCCACTTGGACTCTCTTGGGGGACAGTGAACGTGAAGTTTCAAGAATGGATCACTGGTAATCAGGTCCTTTACTCTAGGCAGATGCAAAGTCTCCTCAAAATGCTAGCGCACTAGGCGTCAGTAGGATGAGATTTTGAGACTCCGTCTGGTGGGCGAATTTCCTACCATTAAATCGCCGCAGATGTGTCGGACAAGTGGCATAACGCGATCGCTAATGGAACTGGGAAACTTTAGAATAAATCAAAATATTTGAACAATTGCGTAGGCTTGACAGGATGTCAAAAACAGTACGGTTGACTTCCAACATCTTCCTACCTATCCTCTGCCAACACAAATTCTGGGTCAACATTGATCCCTTGGGACAACTCGCTAACATTGTCCTCACTTGCAGACACTCATACAGCACGGTAGAGTCCTCGACCGGCCTGCCTGACATTGCCGTACCCTTTCCAACGCTAACGTCATTAAGATGTCGAAAGTAACAACACAGACTACCAAAATATTTGCAACAGATGCACTCTATGATGATACATTCCGGTCAGAAATTGGCCTGGTCGGATACCTACCAATCCGTCACAGTATGAGTGGACGCACGGAGGATGGAGACTTCCGCAACCTGTCTAACGCGACTAGCATACCCACCATGTTCATGGAGAGTGGGACAACATATTGGCACATTCTACTGCCTACTCCTCCATAAAAGTGATCAATAAGACGTCATCCACTGTGCATCAATTTTTGAAGTTTTGATAAAAATAAATGCTACAGTAAATCAAGATGAACGGTTTGCTGCAGACCTCAACGCTATCTTCCTGTCCTTGGGCTCAGGTTCAACTGACGCAACCCTCAAGGAAAGGGAAGCCAAGGGAAGCCAATATCTTCTCAATGTCTGGTTTGCAGGCAGCACATTCGGCTGCGTCCCAAGTTTAGAAGTTCCGATTCCGTGTTTAGCTTGTAAACACCAGACGGAGGCATCGGAGTTCTACGCTAATTTGACTATCGTTTTCAGCGATATACACCGTACGCTCCACAACGTGCTATTGTAGGGTCGGTGAGAATAGGCTTACGGTGCATCTACCTCACTCTGTTCCACTCATCCCATCTGGACCCGCAGCCAAGACAGAGTCAAAAATACCGGAAATGGGAGAGGGTGAAGTTCTACATTCTGCAGTTGATCCAGCAATCACCTCACTTCCGACGACAATAGAGTCGAGTATGTAACGTTACAAGCAATAAGGACTTGTATTGAACAAATCTGATTTTAAAAAATCCTCTTACGGCTACTTTAAAGTACTCTTAAACCCCAATAGATATGCGCTAACTATCGATGTTTAAAGTTTTGTTTCCGCATAAATATATATATATATATATGTTTGCGTCCGTTGATTTTCTGTTTTAACAAACGAACAAATGAAAGACGAAGGTACGGCCTCGGTGGATCCGCCTGTGTGTGACTTACCTCTCCATTAGAAGAAAGCAGTTTGTTTCGCACGATTGAGCCATTAGGCCAGCATGAATCCATCAGTTCAAGATCGAGAGATTCAGTCGGTTTTTTCTTATGGGACCAGATCTGAAAAACAGGTGCGCGGAAATCAGATGGAAGGAATGTAGTGGAGAACACCAATGGGTGCAAACTGAACATGTAAGACCAACTCTTTGCATTAGCCTCCTCCTCCTCCCTATGTGCTTACCAGCAAGAGACCCAAGAGACCCATACTATGCATCAAAAAGGAGAGAGTCAACCCAAATAAATTTTAATTAATTCATAGCTCAGGGGGTAGATAATTAGAGTCGCCTTGGCCTTGGGTGGATATTCGCTACCTATCGTTTTTTCTCGACCTTAAATTACTCCCTGATAAAGTTTCTTAGGCACCATAAGGAGCTAAAATTTTAATTTGTAGACATTTTCACCATTGCGAGCGACGACCTTAATTGCGTGTTCTCAAACCACGTGCAACACCGGTGAATTACGCGTAAATCAGTTTTGTAGTTGTAACGGACTTGCACGCACCTAACGCACTTCATCTTACCTCAGTACGTCTTTCTTCGCTGACAAGGCATCGTCAAGACGATTGGAGACGGGCCCTGGCGCAGGGTTCATAAAGCTGTTTACGCGCGCAACACACACCCCGGTCCTCACTATATGAACCAGGGCGATCTGGACCTCCTCCAGCCAGAGCGTCACATAGACAGGGATCAACGTCAAGCCGACTGTGCGTCCCAAGGTCACTCCAAAATACTCCTCGTGAGGAACGAGGAACGAGGGTGAATTTGCGTCAAATTTATGGGAAATCAGGGTTAGGTCTATGGATAGGGTTAGCGATAATGTTAGGTTTAGGGAGGTGTTAAGGTTATGAGTAGGGCTATTTAACCTTCCTGCGCGGGGCAAGCCTTATTACTTGGGCGAGGTGTTCCTATTCCCGCGTCCGTACCCAGGTGTGCATAATCAGACCCCGGTAAGACCAACAAAGAGTACCGTCTAGATTGCCTTGGCTGTGACAAGAAAGCCGACTTTGCTTTAATGGAAAAAGGTCGTTGCAGACACGAAAGCACGTTCGCACGTATGCATAAAAGTCATTTCCGAAATGCAAAGACATTCCACCATGAATAGTTTATAACGACAAAAATGGCTTGAAAATCAGGCCAAGTGTCTTATTCGAACACCCTGCCTTTACCATTACTAGACATGTCATACTGCTCACATATGAGACGATGTTACGGGATCAGTTGCGTTCAGTTCAGTGAACGTTGTGAGCAGAGATTAGGGTTAGGTTCTGTTCAGCCTTCCCAAATGAAAAAAGGTCTACGGTTCAATAAACCAACTTGGATTTACTCAGGGCTGCGGTGACTATAAAAAAGCAGTGAATGAAGTTGACTTATGAGCAACTTATTAAACCACTTGTGCAGTAATCAAAAGAAAGTGAACCAAAATTCTTTTATAAACCATTCTCTCTCTCACACCCGATTCCCATGTGTCACTGAAGGAAAATAGCTGCTAAAGACCTGAATTAAGTCAAAACTCCACCCCAAGGGGAATCACATATTGACCCAAGCTCGGAGACTGTTCACATTTGCGTCCTTACAATGCATATACAGCAGATTACCTATCTCATAAAATGTCAACCGAAATTCTGAAATGTGCTTTTGATTGGAATATATTACTTAAGTAGGGTCATTATATCGATTATCTTGTGACCTAATTCCACGATATTTTCATCAAGTCAGGATGCCTCTTGCTGACCGGCTGGAAAGCATATACTTTGCAAAGAATGCATACTTAAGTAGTATGTATTTTTTGTATTTATTTTAACTGTCCTTATAAATTCAAATATATTTTGTAGAAACCATGTGACAAATGTTTTCTTATACCGTTTGGTAACGAATTGCGTCTTTTCTATTTAATAATTGAAGAAATGGTATTCTTCTGTTTCAAAAAAGTTTCTAATTAGGATATTTTTTGAGACTATAAACTGTTAATTCATAAAACATCATATCCGTCAAGTTATTAATGTGCACTTAAATGTATACAGCCTTATCCATATCTCTTGCAAAGACCCATGAGAAATGTATGAACTCTTCCTCATAGTTTAGAGAAATGTGCGATTTTCCTCACACCGAAAGTTTACAGAATGTAGTTTGGATACCTTGCATGTAAATGTCAAAGCCAGTAGGGTTAAACATTATTTGGTTACCTAGGAAATTTTTTATAATCGACAGATACTCTTTCTTCAAGTATAAAATTAGAAGAAGACGCGATTTGATACCAAAAATATTTGCATGTATATTTTCCGTAAAATATAATTGAATTTATAAGGACAGTGAACATCAATGAGAAAATTGCATACTACTTAAGTAGACATTTTTACGGAGTAGACATTTTGCAGTCGGTCATAAAGAGGTTTGTTCAAAAGCGGCCACATCCTGACGGACTAAAATATCTTGGGATTGGGCTGCAAGATAATTAATAAAACAAGCCTACTTATGTACTTTATCCGCATCGAAAAAAATATTTCAGTTTCCGTCGACATTTCATTAGATAGGGAATCTACCGTATTTAACAAGCGCATAAAATCCGCTCTTTAACAGAAGACCGATGAAACCATTAAAGACATGCAAATGAGATGTAAATACCAGAAATAAGAAACCCACTTTAATGGACCGGTTACTGTTTTCAGTCCCCAGGACGGTACCGGGTGGGATGACATAGACCACAGTCGTTTGATCCCCATCCACGACACGCACTAGTTTCATGCCTCCGATGTCTTCTCTCTGTGAATTTAAAAGCAAACACCAAATGAGCTATTGACAAAATTTCATTTGGCCATCTCCTTTAAAATGGCTTCGAGTCCGGGAAGCCAATGTCAGGTAATTTTTTGATGTCCATCCGGGGATTGAGTACTCCCCACATAGTTAAAAATACAAAATACCAGCTCTTTTCGTATTGACGCATACAAATAAAAATAAAATAGGAAACAAAAAGTCACAGAATCGAACTGACATGGACATGGCCGCCTATTTAAAACCTGAAAGATACGAAGCTACATTCAGGGCGATCGATGGCACAACAAAAAACCTGGTTCCTCTTGTTCACGACCTACTTGGCTACCAGTCCGTTGTAAGTGAGTCCAGTCAAAATTGAAAGGAAAGCCAAACCCAGAAGTTAAAACGGGGTAGAACAGGAGGAGCATTTAGTTGACAACCAATAGAGCAGCCATTGAGTCAGCAAAAGGCTGGTGAAAAGGAAATTGCGGTTTTATTAATGTAGTCGCAACCTAGGAGGAGAAGTTGTTAACAAAAGTCAACAGAGAACTGCGATAGTTGAACGGGAGCCTGTTGGTCTCAGCAGCAGGGATTCGCTCATGCAAGACTTGAGGCTTGACCAGGGTCCTCGTTGTTTGAGGGGAACAGTCCATCAAAAAAAAAACCGAAAAAATGCGGAGACTCATAATTTTACCCTGAAATATCCTTCCAAATGCTTTAACGGACACGGTTTTTCCCTCTGAACGGCATTGCTTGTTTGTATAGGAAAATCTCAGATAGTTTCAGCACAGAAAAGGGCTTGTGCTTGTAAGACTGCCAACCCGTCCTTTTCTTCAATGATTTTAGTGGTTCTGATGAGCACCTCCAGTGTTGACAAATCCAAAATATTCGGAAATCTGAGATCTCGCCTACTTAGCACGCAGTAAATTGGGAATGTCTACCGACAAAGACGTGGGAGGCTGGAAGAGCCAATTTCGTCTCATTATCCGTCATCAACCAGCCATCTTAGAATCCCAGCTTTCGCGACCCCTGACGCTAGAACCCGAAACAGTAGGCAGAAGTTCAAGGACCTAACAAAATTTGAGCCACGGACTCTATCATGCCGTTTGTGATCGGGTATTTTAAAAATGGCAGAATGGCATTCGTTGATCGCGTTACGGGATATACTTGCCTTGTTGTGCCTTAGGGTTCATTATCGACCCCGAAAGGTTATATCACTAACCATTGTGCGGCAGCTGGCGGGGCTCGGGAAAGAGCCCCAAAGTAGAACGAGACGAGTGAGTTCCGTAAACGATCGGTGAAGCGTCCGACCGCAAATGTCAATACTCCCAATCTCAACAGGAAAAACAACGAGTTTTTGGCGCAGTTGATTAGAGCGATGGACTTCTAATAAACAGGTGGCGGGTTCGAGCCTTCGGTGGTACACACCCGGGATTGGGTATGAGTAGCTGATGACGGCTAATAAGCCAGAAATGGCAAGTACAGTCTCTCTTGTCTTGCTCGGTATGTTCATTCTGCCTATATCACTAGCCGCTGTGCGGCTTCTGGCGCGGCTCGAGAGTGAGCCCAAAGTCAAACAGAGACGAGTATTGCCCGCAACGCAATCGGCTACCTTTCGGCATTTAGGGTTGGGTGGGCGACGTCCAGAGATTTCCGACTATAATCAAAACCCTTAAAAGCTCCTTTTAAACCTGTATGCACGCAAATGTGCTTGTCATCAACGTTCAACATAATGTATGCTAATACCTTAAAGCCTATCAGCACATAATACAATGTTTTGGTCCCCCTCTTTCCCCTATCGCTGAGATGCGAATAAATATTTCTTTTTTTGCATGAAACAATTCAACCGTAGGTTGTTCGTCGCACCGCGATCGCCTGCGAGGGTTCCGCAACGGAACTCTACGGCAACGCCGAATGCTTCCAAACGGGCTGGACAAGGAGACCACAATATCAATGTAGAGAGTTGAGCGGCAGCTTGCAAAGGGAATATTTGGTCAACGTACCTGCGACCCGTTATTGGTCAACTGAACATAGGACCCGTCCAGAGCGCACTCCATTATCGTGATATTCCCTTTGGAACTCCTTGTGTGGGTAACCTTTTGGGGGTCTTCCGAAAGAATCAGTTCTGATTTGACTTTGTCCGCTAAAAAAAGGAATGTGCAGAGGCTTTTTCAAACTCCAGTACTAACTAGTGAAATTAAGATTCCTGATGAGCAAAACGCTGTTAACATTAAATGCTAGTTGTATTGGAATGATAAACAGGTAAGTCAAAACAAAAAAGCAATTCAAAAAACTTAGAAACTTATTACTTATAACGTGTCAAGAAATAGACTTAACATGTATGCAGGTTTTAGTAAATAAAAAATTTCTGGCCACCGAAAGACTTTAAATGACATTTGTTAAATTCCTGTCATCTTTTTTGAAAACCCTTAAGCCCACAGCTTCACAAAATTGAGTATTTTCTTGGGGACATTTTAAGCGCGAGTACTCAGTGATGTAGCTGAAGGAAAAGGAAATTTCACAAAAGTGATGAGTTCGTTGATGACCCTTATGGACAAAAATTTCACTGTCGTTTGGAAATGAAATAATTAATGTCAAACTCAGAATTAAGGCTTGGAAATGTTTCCACAGAGGGATAAATGAGACTCTTTATAACCTTGCAGCGTGTACTCGAAAGACCCTGGATATATACGGTAGAGTACAACGTTTTTGACTATGTTATGGATTCGGCTTAGATATCCTAGTCCTTTTCTCATTCAAATATTCAAGAAACGGCTGCATATATATTAGGTAGTTTCTTTGACAGTTTCCTTCATAGAAGAGTCAAAACATACACTGCACCGTCGTCTGAAGACATCCCAACTCAGAAATGTGGATGACTATTAAATTTTTTAATCGTGGAAATGGGAAAATGTTTTCTTAATCTATCTTCATATTACAATAAACCACCAGCATAGAATAATGTTTATTTTTAATTTCTATTAAGGTTGATTTTCAGCGTTTATAAGATAAACATCCAAATTTCGTAAACTAATTGTCCATTCAGACAAAATTATATGTACTCATGATCAAAGAATCGTTTTGTCTTGCGATTATTCCATTGACGTTAACTATTTGTAGGTCGGTGAAAAAATCGTCTCCCTTTAGAACAATCATTCGGCCTTAAAATATTTTGATTTAGTAGACAATGCCTCTTTTTATTATAAATATGAGTAAGAATTCAATTCAATTGAGTCTCCAGTAAAATTCCCAAATTAACTGTCACAAAATCTTACACGGCTTCCCTTGAACGCAGTGTCTGAAAAATGAGAAAAAAAAACAAGAACAATCAGAGGAGATTCACATGTAGCAGTGCATCTTTTCACAACAAAACGGACCCACGCTTGGCAATGAATATGAAACAGTGAGGGAAACATTAATCAGAGGAATTGGTCATGGGTTGTAAAACAGCATGCGCACAATACCGATTCGCTTAGTGTCTTTGAATCTCAAAGCTACTGGTAAAGCCAGCGAACAAACTAAATAAAAGATTATGTTTCACTCGATAACAGACAAATGAACAAATCTCCTATGGCTTCAGTGCAGAGAGAAACTGCATTCACTCAGATAACTGTTAACCCTAAACGAACTTCATACCTGCACTAAAACTTGCGTCCATACGGAAAAAACGACTTAGTTATCATTTCAACCCTCCTCCGGTATCGACTTCAGTTCCGTTGTGCTACTTGGATATAAGCAAAACCATAAGTTAGCCTAATTTTTACTCACGTCTGTAAAAAATATCCCCTCTTTCATAAAATGGCAGCTTTAGTCTCATAGTTAATAACACCAGCTAACTGAATTGTGCTAAGTTGTTAAGTGCAAATACTCCGAACGGCGTTGTTTGTGTCTTAACGGTATCGAAACAAATTTCCTTTTAATGGACTCACAATATATCGCGTGTATATGTTTATAGAGAAAAGGACTAAACTGCCTTGGTTAAGTTCCGAAGACCTCAATGCGCGAACTTGCAATAAATCCTTTAAAACAAACCATTTTCATACACGTTCCAAAAGTCGATATTAATATACAAGCTGACGTCCATCAGCTTCTTGGAATAGTCGCGTTATCTTCACAACCCGTCATCGGGCAGTGTAGGTATTAGCAAACTTAGTCGAAAAACAATAAAAAAGAAGCCCTCCTAAGAATGAGTTTAGATTTCATTTCTGATCCACACAGTACAAAATTTTCAAACAATACAGGCCATTAATATATAAAAGTTCGGGCGCGATACGAGATAAGCTGGATACTAAGCAGTGGATTTTTATAACATACATTTAGTTAAATTAGAATACATAATGTAAGCCGAGACAAGATATGCGGAAAAGATCATAGTCTTTAGTAACACTTCTTTTAAAGTTCACCCGTAATTTTGTAAAACCATCGAATATAAAGCTGGCGACTCACAGGTGCATATAATTTACCCCAAAAAGAATGAAACGTAGGCTGAAAATTTACTACACTTCCTCGCCTATTTCATGACATACCTTCCCATGATTAGAAATGATATGACTTCGTCCGCGCGTGTTTCTGATCGAAGTAACCATGCTGCACGAATAACACTACTTTTTTGTACGCAGGAGAATAAAGTTTAAATCCACGTACTGTGACTCGAGCTACTTCGAAAATAGCATTGGTCGATTTTCTCCCAGGACTAGTGACGTTTCTTCATTAAAATTGTCCAGTAAAAGTAAGCATGCGACTTTCGGTCGACAATGGACAGAGTACGTAATCAATATTGGTGTCGTGAGGAAGATGGACATAATTTCAGTTCGGATCACGTCAGCCATATATATATATATATATATATATATATATATATATATATATATATATATATATATATATACGGAACATAAATGTTCCTTAAGCAGATCGGTGAGCCACACACTATCATCATATTCACGATCGCAACCGACAAAGCAACGAGCCCGTGGCTCAATGGTAGAGCGTTCGACTCAATTACCAAAGGTCGCGGGTTCGATTCCCAGGTGTGCCACACTTTGGATTGGGTATGACTGGCTGATGACGGCTAATAAGCCAGAAATGGCCATTTCGGTTTCCATTGTCTTGGTCGGTTCCACATTATCAATATATATATATATATATATATATATATATATATATACGAATAAATTGGAAGACGGGCATCCCAAGAAGTATAATTAAAAGTAAAGAAGTTCTTTGGGAAAAAATAAGTAACTGTATTAGGTAAAATTCCGACGCTGATTCCCCAGGTCGTCGTCAGACTTGTGGTTAGTGTGCAAAAATGTTAAAATTTAAAACCTGCCGTAAAATCGATATTGCTGAGTCAGTCCTGCCATTAGCTGTCATTGTGGCTGGACATCTCATTCGGATTGGCTACTGCCTTTTCCACTTTTGCTTGAGATGGTTGTACATGGCATCCAATTCGAAGTGCCGATTAATGCACGAGTCATCAGAAGGAATGGCCTCTAAAAATGCCCAACCTCTCTTCGAGGGGCAGAAGTCAACGATGCAAATTTTGTCCCATGCAGATTTGTGCCCAGTTTCTATTGTTTGCATGGCATCTTGGGACAGGTGGTCTCGTCTCTTTACAGCCAACTGATGTTCGTGTAGGCGTATAGAGACCGATTTTGCTGTTTGGCCGCAATACACCACATTACAACTGTTACACTGGATTTTGTAAACGACTTCTTTTTTATCTAAATAGCCAACCCTGTCCTTACGGTGTACAAGCTGGTTTCGAAGTGTAGATGTTGGCTTGTGTGCCACGTAAATTTGGTGCTTCCACAGGTGTCGTTTAACGAGTTCAGACGCGTTCTTAATGTATGGAAGTGATTGCCAGTTTTTTATTCGGGCGCTTGATCGGAACAATCTAGTTCCTTATTCTTTTCTTTTAATTTCTGATGACTCATGCATCTTTGTTCAAAATGTCTAGGGTAAGCGGTGCTGGAAAACAGTTTCAAGAGATAAGTAAGTTCAATTTGGTAAAGTTCGCTAGTAGAACAGTGAGTTTTTGCTCGATTGATGAGGGTGTTGACAGTGTTTCATTTTGGGGCTACAGGGTGGTTGCTCTCATATTATAGGATAACATCCGCATGAGCTTCTTTGCGGTAAATGGATGTTTGAAAGGTTTCGTCAGTCTTTCGCTATACGAGGACGTCAAGAAAATGTAGTGGCTGTCAATTTATTTTTCAAGCTTAAATGTGTTTCTTGGTATCGTCGAGTTAATAATACTGTGCAGTGTTTCCAGTCGGTCCCTTTTAACAATGACAAACGTGTCGTCGACGTAGCGTACCCATAGCTTGGGGTTAACCAGTGGTAGGGCAATAGCTTTTAATTTTGGCATCGTTACTTCCGCTAGGAAGTCAGAGATGGATGAGCCCATAGGGGCTCCCTTTCGCTGTTGATATAACTCTTGTGAGGATGAAAATTCGTTTCTAAGCATAAGTCCAAGAGTTCAAGCAAGGCATATGTAGGAACATACATGTCGTAAGTTTGGAGTAATTCTTCTGTGTATTGCCTTGACAGATCTAATGGTATGGATGTGAATAGTGAAACAATTTCGAAAGATACCATTATTTCATCCGCTGCAATGTTGAGTCTTCGTAATTTTTTCAGAAACCCTAGGGAATTTTCATTGGATGTTTCACAATTTTTTGTCAATGGGTGTTATTTGCGGGAAAGCCACTTAGAAATCTTATCATTGGGTGCACCGATTAACGATACTATCGGTCGCAGTGGCATCTCTGGTTTCTGAACCTTAGGTAGTCCATAGATCTTAGCCAAGGTCGGTTCGGTTTTTCTCAAGGATTTAACGATATCTCCTGATATTTGCTTCTTTCCTATAAGACGATTAAGTACTTTTTCAATCGATGAATTCTGTGTTTGGGTGGGATCTGCGTCAAGAGGTTTATAGGTTGCCCTATCTTGTAACAATGACAGCATCTTTTTATCGTAGTATGCTTTGTCTAAAACAGCTGTTGAACCTTCTTTGTCCGCAGGGAGGATTACGATGCTTTTGTCTGTTTTGCGAAATTTTAAGGCTTTCTGTTCTTCGTTTGATAGTACTAAAAATTGATTTTGGTCATTTAAAGCATGTAGAGTGTTATTTCGAATTGTGAAACATTCATCGTCTGTAAGAGGTTCTGCTGATACAATGGATAAATAGTTCGCCAGAAAGTCCAGATATTTCGAGTGCGAAAGATTGCATTTTAATCCCTTCGAAAGTATATGTTCTTCCATTATTGTAAGGCTCCTCGAGGACAGATGTATTACATCTTTTGAGCAATTCGGGTTTGAGTAAGATTGTTGGGAAATGGTCATCCATTTCTTGTCTAACATTCCTCTCTTCTTCTGTCGTTCTGATGACTCGTGCATTAATCGGCACATCGAATTGGATGCCGCATATAACAATCTCAAGGAAAAGTGGAAAAGTCAGAAGCCAATCCGAATGAGATGTCCAATCACAATGACAGCTATTGGCAGGACTGATTCAGCAATTTTAATTTTCCGGCAGGTTTTAAATTTTAACATTTTTTGCGCACTAACCACAAGTCTGAAGACGACCTGGAGAACCAGCGTCGAAAGTTTACCTAATAAAGTTACTTATTGTTTCCCAAAAAACTTCTTTACTTCGAATTATACTTCTTGGGATGCCCGTATTCCAATTTATTCGTGGCTACAGAGATGATTCCTGTCAGCATGCCGGCAAAGAACGCCAAGGCCAACTAATGACTTCCCCACCCCGTCCTCCTATAGTGCACACTGTTAAGGTAAACTTGTACAATCAACCCTGTGTTACAAACTGACTATCACCCCCTATTAATACTGTGAGACGCGGTACGATACTCACCTCCGACGGTGGAAGCTTGTATGCTTTTGAAACGTCAGGGCAATATACCTATAGTCCCTGATATATATATAATGAAATAGCGGCATCACAATAAATTTAATTAGAACAAATTGAAATTCGTTGGAAAAAAAGTAATGTTGTTGAGTTACTTTTCGAATGGGACTGCTCAGTTCGTCTTCAGACATATGTGTGATGTATCAATAGCAGTTAATTTTAAACAGTGCCTAGTGCAACGGTATGTGGTTGGTTGATAGACGATACTTTTTTTATCATTAAAAAAGATCAACTAGATTTACTGCACAAGAGTCTCAACTCCAGCTTCCCAGGAATTCAATTTGCCTTTGAAACAGAGGTTAATGAACAACTCCCATTCTTAGATATCCTCGTACATAGAAAGACTGATGAAACTCTACAAACCTCAGTTTATCAAAAAGATATATACTCTCAGGTCATCTTAATTTTTGAGAGCAATCACCTCATGTCCCACAAACGCAGCTCTGTTAGCAGCTTATTAAGTCGAGCTAACACTAACTGTTCCGATAAAGAAATATATAGAACAGAGATAAAATACCTTTTCGAACTATTTTCATAGAATTAATTTCCTCCTGACTTTTTTGTCGATGCATGCGGTGACAACAATTCAACGAAAAACAAAAAGGTATTTCCAAAGCTACGACCACTCAAGCGCAAAATCAATGAGCTGGTGAACCCTCTCATACGTAAATAATGTATCTCAGCTGGTCAAACAGCAGCTCTAAAACACCAGATATGAATAGCGCAAAAACATAAAGCTGCTTCACGCACTCAGCTTGTAAACCCCAAGGACAGTGTTGGCTGTTTTAACAGAAAATAAATTGTCTACAAAATACCGTGTACGAGTTTTGATGCAGTGTATTGTGGCCAAACCGGGAAATCGCTTTCCACCCGTATCCATGAACATCAGCTGGTCGTGAAGAGACGAACCATTTATTCCAGCTAGTCATGCACCCACTGGACACAGCACAAATATTTGCGGGAGAGAAGACCCACATCGTTGGTGCCTGCCCAACAAGGAAGGACCGCGAATTCCTGTAGGCAATGCACTCATACGAGGCATGCATTACTAGGGATATCGATTTAGATGCCATGTACAACGTCATTTGAAGTGAATATAACCACTATCAACCAGATACTTGAAGTCAGTTAAGACCTATTGGTTTACACTTTGGCCACCAACAGAATGTTGCATAAGGCACTGTTTAAAATTAACTGCTTTTTGATACATCGCCCATTTGTCTGAAGACGAACTGAGGAACCAGATTCGAAAATTCGCACAATAAAGTTACTTTGTGCATAAAAAACGTCGATTTATTCTAATATGTGCCTATATCTGCCTGATGTGTAATGAAATTCACTGTTGGTCCTAATTTACAGGCTGCGACTGCGTTGATTAGCCACAGACTCATGATAAGACCAGGCCGAATTCCTGATCTTCTTTAATTCACTTTGTCTGGTTTGAGTCAAGACCCATTTTTAAATAAGAATTTCGGTCTCTTTCTATTGGCAACGAAGTCAAGTTCGCGTCGTCTGTCAAACAGCGCATTTTAGACCAACAGTCCATTCCCCTTAAGACTGCTATGCATCTAAATAGACGAAATGAGCAGACATTGCATTTGCATGCCCCATTGAGTTAAGATATCCGGTCACCAGCTGTGAGCGAATCCCCGCCCCGTTTCGTATCATAAGGAAAATTCGAATATCTACAATGGGCTCGTATCTTTTAGCCTACTTAATGCCAGAAAGCTAAGCGGTGACGTCCTAAGGGCGCCTGAAACCTGGTACAGCTGTCATCCAGGAAACGCCATCAACCGATTATAGTGGCAACGAGGACGATCTACTGCGATTCTTGTTCTCGAGACAAACGAATGACTCAACAGGAACCTTTTCTCTTCGGATTCCAGAAGGCGCCTGTAGGAGGCGATTTCCATCTCCAGTCCAAGTTTTGAGTCCAGCAGCGCCTCAAAATCCAGTCTCAGCCGTTGGAGCTCCATCTGGCAGTTATTCAAGTCGAGAATCAAGTGTTGTTGTGTTCTGTCTCCGGTTTTTAGGCGTTCAGAGTTGTCATTCTGGAGATCGCGAAGACTTCGCTCAAGGTACATATTCTGGGAAAAGATCGAAACCATTTTTTTAGCTGGTATTATGAAGAATTTATGAAATTTCCTTAAACGTGAATAAACATAAGGATTCTATGGGTAGGCTTTCATTTTTGTGGTTGAAAACAGTAGCAGTGCACGTGCACTAGAAAGGTTAAAAGTTCAGTTAAATAGATGCCAGAACAAGTAATGGGCATTTAGACCAATCAAAACAGAAAACGCTATTTAAATATATTGGTTCGTTTCGAAATAAAGACCTTTCTCTAGTGCTGGTATTTTCTCAACTTTAAATTACATTCACTATACACCATTGGTAGGGATAAGATGTACCTTTTTCTGATATAAAAGTACGCTAACATCCTACATCTACCTGTGCGTAATCTGGTAGTTTGTAAGTGCCCTCTTAGAATTTACTGCTCCCGCAACATTGTTTCCACTTTATTTGAAAAGGAAATGTTTGTTTTGAGATGTACTACGTGGGCGTTCATTTCTGCTCCTGGTAGTTCCCTGTCCATTTTGCTTAAAGTTATAAGACAACGGTGTTTTACAAACGATCGGGCACTTAACAATATTAATTCTCAAAGTAATTGCTTATCTGCCTTAGTCTAACTTGATTGCCATGGGTTGGCTACATCTCATCAGGCGTGCCGTCCATTACATCTCACGTAGTCTATCAGGCATAGAAGGGCTGTGGTGGCTTTGTCAGCGACTGCGCCCCATCCCAGCACCGGATGAATGATAGTCTCGGGCAGTCAACCCATGAGAAGGAAGAGAGAGAGAGAGGCCGAGTCTGGGAACTCATCTCCACAGCACATCAACGATGCATGTTGCACTCATACCGATGCATGTAACACCCTGGCTTTCAAGTATGCCGGCTGCCCAGTTAATTCGGATTTTGTTGGCAGTACTGTGTGAATGTGGGTTTCTTAGTAATGTGTCCTCTCTGACACTCGGGTAAACGTGAGATCCGAGCAGCGGTCTATTTCATTAAAACCTGGCATATTTTGAGGGTGGTCAGGATCGTGGGTGGCACGCATAGAAGGATTTTTTTATTGTCCTAGGGGCATAATCCCAAAATTTTTCCGACAAATCGGAATACCAACTTTGGGACGAACGTATTTTCGGCTTCCTTAGCAAATCTCACCTGATAAAAATGACAAGTGAAATATTTTGACCTTTTCGATACACTTACAAATTTAAATATACTTTGTAGAAAACATTAACAAAAATATTCTTACTTCAAACATTTTGATAGAAAGTCACGTCTTCTTCAAAGTTTACAGTCAAGGAGGTGTGTTTAGGTTTTCAATAAGGTTATTTGTTCCCCAATAATTTTGAGTCCAATCTGCCGTTGCATTTTAATTTCGGGTTTTCAGTCTAGAAGCTGTATGCTTTCTGAGGGCAGAATACCATGCATTCCTGTATGTCATTTGGAAGATAACATATAGTGCTCGTAAAATTTGGCAGTCGATGTGGACTGTACCGTATGCTTCATGGGGGACATAAATAAATGAACATATACGATGCGATTTTAATGGGCACAGTAAAGTCTTAAAAGATTTCATAATTAAAAACCTATTTAACACTAAAAAAACTACCTGTCCTTTGAGTATAAACTTTGAAAATGACGTAGTTTTCTATCAAATAAGTCCAAGAAAGAATATCTTACCTTTTGTTTTCTTCAAATTATATTTGTATTTGTATTGGTATCAAAAATATATAGCGAAAAATGCACAATACTTGAGTAATCATGTTTTACTGCAAGGCCTTTCTTCTTGAGGCCGCCAGGAAATTCATTCAAAAACCGACATTCTGGTGTTTGCGAAATGTCTAGAGACTATGCTAAACAATAACAATTGTTACAATTCCACTAAAGTACTCATTTCTAATCTATAAGCCTTTTAAAAATTTCGTTGTCATTGCATGAGATCGGTTGCTGATTGTAGGTGGCCCGATATGTCTATCGTGCAGAGGCTCGTGTGCACCAAGTATGATGCTGCTTGCTCACTGACCCACTTGTCATAAGCGGTGAAAAATTCCGAAGGTTTTGTGCTTTCCCAATGCTATATTGACCGAAGGTGGAACATGTGCACTACCTCTCTGAGGTGGTTCGGGTCCGTAGAGGGCACTGAGGTAAGCTAACAGCTGTTAGAACATGTGAGTGTCCTACGGCGATTCGAGATCCAAGGGGGAGTCGAAACCTATGGGTGTGGGGAGCGAGGTCTTGGATGACAGACTCAAGTAAAACCGGCCTCTCGAAAATCACCGGAAAAACTTTTGCGTACTCATTAAACTGCTATGATGTAAAAAAGCGCTAACACCAACCCCTTCCTCCAGTGCTCGCAGCTTCTTCCGTTGTTCTACCACAATGGCGCGTAGTTTTGAGTTCTCCTCCCGGTACTGATCACGCTCTTTCCCATCGTTCGCGTGAACTTTCTTCAACATTTGGGTTTTCACATCAAATGCCGCTTGAATGTCCGCTTTGGCCGCCTCCAGCCTCTGCTCATATTCTGTCTGAATTTCACGAAGAACTTGCATAATCTCTGTGCGAAAGATCGACACAGTTTCTTGCGTTGATTCACGTTGCATGAGCGTGGAAAACTCCTTCATTTCCTGTGAATAAAAAATCACATAAAATAGAAGTTTGCGGTATCGAACACCCAGTGACATTTCCAGAATATAAATAATTTCTTGCGGTAAGTATCATGTTGCTTTGCTGATAAATGGTTGTCCCTGAATGTTTTATGTTTCCTTCAGAGAAAAGGGCTTACCGTAAGGAGTACTACTTGAAGACGGTAGCATGCAACCCATCTAACTCTATGAATGTGACATTGAGCAAATCGTTTAATATCCGAACTCCATTCAAGAAACAGATAAATGACCTGCATATAAACTGGAATAATGTCTCTAGCGGTCACTTGATTATAATATATCCCGTGAATTGCTGCTATGAATGCAGAGTTTGAAATATTACTTCAAATAGTGTGATCTGACTCGTTGAAAAGTCTGTTACTGCAGTACAAGTCCAACCAGCTGCAATCGTTGTCCGTTATGGTATAACTATGAAAGTCTGACTGGGAATCTGATACTTCAGCTCTAGCTAGACAACTGCGTAGTCAGTAAAGGATGCATGCTACTGGAGCAGCAAATAGTCAAATAAATAACCTCTTCCATCCTAAAGTTGCCAATATATAAAATTCTTGTGCGACCGTGAAAACCATGCCACATGTAACCAAGACAACTGCTCCTATCACATTTCGCCGCATTACCGACCGCCTGAGAGAATACACAGAAGGATACAATGAGACAAAATCATAAAATCCAATGGAAGCGCGTTACGTAACGATTAACAGGCAATGTGGAACACCCCCACATGCTACAGGTGGGCTAACACTCAATTCCAGGAATGTGAAATATTCCCGTGTGCTCATCCCGACCATAGCCCAAACCTTAATCGTAACCCAGCCTTGTATGGCCTCCTAAACGGGACACGGGAGTAGGAACCACCCCGATGGCTTAAAATAAGTTGCCTTATGGTAAATTTCCATAAATATATCCATGTCTTAACGCTAACACTTACCCTAACGTAAAACTAAACTGTCTCCTTACTCTTAACCCTAGCCATACCCTAAAACGCAATCCTATAGGTAAGAGGATACTAACCCTAAACCTTAGCCTAATTTTAACCCCAACCCCATCTGCGACGTTAATCTCAAATTTAAACCTAACCCCTACCCTTCAGCCTAAACATCACCCTACTCCTAGACATGATTTCCTTCGAATTTCGCGCAAAGCCACATGTATTGTGGACGCTTCCTGTGCCCGTGTCCTGTTTAGGTCACCCTAATTTCACGGAATCTTAACGCAAAAACACCCGCATTCGTGGTGGTTCCTGCTCCCATGTTCCCGGCGATTTTCTCCAGTGGTCTTCTTTCCAGTAGTTGCACAGGCAAGAGCCCTCCATCACGCCTGGTCTTCAGTCATGCTACAACTTTTTTTAGTTTTGAAAAAATATGCGGCGTCGCTTACTGCAGGCTTCAATTAAGCACCCTCTTTACCTTCCTGATCAGTCAGAAACTTTCCCTAGACTTGAGGTTAGTTATGGTCATTTCAAGAGAGAGAGAGAGAGAGAGAGAGAGAGAGAGAGAGAGAGAGAGAGAGAGAGAGAGAGAGAGAGAGAGAGAGAGAGAGAGAGAGAGAGAGAGAGAGAGAGAGAGAGACAGAGAGAGAGAGAGAGAGAGAGAGAGAGAGAGAGAGAGAGAGAGAGAGAGAGAGAGAGAGAGAGGAATACGCTTTTTTTGAAGTATCATTCAAAATGTTCAGCAAAAATATAAATGGCTCCATCCCCTAAGATAAAAAGATAAGTAAACATAATATGCAATAATCAGAGTCAAAATTGGTCATCTAGTGGGGAGACAGTTCTAGTCTCAGCTTTTTTATTTCAGTCTCTTCACACGTAAGGTAGCGTGCTAGAAATGGCAAAATGGAGCGCTGGTATGCCGTTGTACGGTAGACTATATGGCGAAAGCCTCTGCGCATCGGATGGGAAGACTTCACAGCAATCAGCTCAGAGTGTAGGGCTCTTCTTTTCAAAATTATCTCAGCCTGACAGTGAACGATGCTCAACAATTGTCTTTCCTCATACCACGGCCTACAGCAGTGGAAAAATAATAAGATTAGCCACGAACACCCTCTTATTGGTTACTACTTAGATTTACTACTCTTGC
The DNA here is from genome assembly GCA_017591395.1 of Schistocephalus solidus. Lineage (NCBI taxonomy): Eukaryota > Metazoa > Platyhelminthes > Cestoda > Diphyllobothriidea > Diphyllobothriidae > Schistocephalus > Schistocephalus solidus. The sequence goes on along the minus strand of WEDG01005760.1, from coordinate 82,061 downwards.
AAATTACAAACATGTAGCCGCGATCCGAATGAGGAGGCAATCAATAAGTGACCGTCATTTAAACGGTCTCCATATCACAAATGCGTACACTAAAACACAAGTCCGCTGAGCTCTTCACTAGTCCTGCCAAGTCTGGGACTGAAAGTAATAGTTAACTTGGAATAAGTGGGTTTAAACTAAGGTCGATACGCGCAGACCTAAAGTTGTTATGAATATTTGGGGCAAGTCCATCACCCATAGCGGGACAACTGCTGACTCTCTGGTCGTGTAGGGGTAAACTATGACCGCAACCAGAGGATGAAGAGAAATACGATTGTCAGCAAGAGTGCCTTCTCGTGACTGAGGGTCAGGTAGACAGTCCTGAAATACATGCTCTCAGGCTCTCAAGAAACCCTGTGAGGCACACGCGACTTTTCCTCATGCGCTGTCCTTTTAACCTCGGCAACTGGAATTCGCTATGAAACTTTGTGTTATATCTTACTTTTTGTGAGCGTTTAAAGTTTAAACTATGACTTATCTGAGCTCTATTTTTCGCAATTTCCCTGTCCCTTGGCTAGGCCAGGCAGCATGGAACATTGAAAAGGGGTAGATTATATAAGAATTCGGGACAGGCAGTACACGTAGACCGGAAAATTTGAGCTTACCGCCTCATGAACCTTTTTGTGGTGACAGATTTCTTCACGGAGTGCCTTTATCTCGTTCACCGAGGCATGATGGGCCAGTGAAATACGATCAACTTCCTGTGGAGTCAAGTGTGATAAAAAGGTTGATTAGTGTATTTACAATCAAGTGCACGAGGTAGTGTATCTGCAATAAGAGGCGAAGCCTGAAAATTGCAAATAATGAAAGAGAAGCACACAAGTAAGGCTTAGTAACTACTAAACATGCACTGTGAATCAAGTCCCAAGGCACAACGGGATGAACAGTTTCCGTAAAGTAATCGGTGAACGCTTTTATTATGGTAATTTATGCATCCCGTGCTGACCGACTGAACAGCGGGTCCGTGACTGATTACTTTAGCGTTGGAAACATTGAGTAATGATCCGGGGTTAAAATTTCAGGTGCTCCAAAGCCGATATTGGATATGGCTGGCTAATGAAAGCTAGTAAGTCAGAACTAGTCATTCCAGTCTCAGTTGTTTTTTGGAACTTGCATCTGAATATATTCTTGGTTGGTATACGACTATCTGCCAGGGTCCTACATTTAATCCCTTAAGGCACAATGGGACGAGCAGGTCCCTTTAACCGATTGATGCGCCTTTCTAACTACGAGAAGCAAGCAAATATATTCAAGATATTTACGCCACACATATGTAATGTTTACGTGCAGACACAACACACTGACCGTCAGTAGTAGTGGTGGTGGCGGTATTAGTATCAGTAGTGGTGGTGGTAGTATTAGTAGTAGTAGAAGCAGTAGTAGTAGTAGCAGTATTAGTAGTAGTAGTCGTAGTAGTAGTAGTAGCAGTAGTAGAAGTAGTAGTAGTAGCAGTAGTAGTAGCAGTAGTCGTAGTATTAGTAGTAGTAGCAGTAGTAGAAGTAGTAGTAGTAGCAGTAGAAGTAGTTGTAGTAGCAGCAGCAGTAGAAGCATTAGTAGTAGTAGCAAGAGCAGTAGTAGTAGTAGTAGTAGTAGTAAGAGCAGTAGTAGTAGTAGTAGTAGCATTAATAGCAGTAGCAGTTGTTTTATTATTATTATTATTATTATTATTAGTAGTAGTAGTAGTAGTAGTAGTAGTAGTAGTAGTAGTAGTAGTAGAAGTAGAAGTAGTAGTAGTAGCAGTAGTAGTAGTAGTAGTAGTAGTAGTAGTAGTAGTAGTAGTAGTAGTAGTAGTAGTAGTAGTAGTAGTAGTAGTAGCACTAGGAAACAGTCCCTGGGGGTTTTATGGCTGCTCAAATGTTCGACATATTTCATTGTTTGCTGCTTTGTGCGTCTAAGTGACGCCAAATTAATATTCAAATCTTTTTACGCTTCACTTTGATATCGTTTGACAGGTGAAAAGTAAATTCTTTGTACTACTAACATTCATGCCACTTTTGGGTCAAAATTTGCGCTTCCCTTGTAGTGCACACTTATGCAATATGTATAGTCAAAACTCTATATGCACTTAATCAGTATAAAAAACTGCCTTCAGTTTTCACTTGTATGATAAGTGCAGTTCGTTTTCTCGGTAGATTTACATTTCAGCTCAAAAGAACCCGAAGTCTTTTAAGATAAAATGTATGCAGGCGATAGTCCATTGGTCCTCAGACAATTTAAAAAAACAAGACGCATGGATATGGATGCAAAAGAGGTTTTTCTTGATACCATTGGGAGTGTGAATCAATCCGTGCTGTTTTTTGAATAAAGCAAATTTTATTCAAAAATTCCCTTTTTATTATAGTTATTCAAAGTATTGGCGCTTAGCAGATATAACCTTGTCCCATTTTTTGGGTAGCCAATAGATTGTCTGAAGCAATCTACTTATTAAGCTATTGTTCGCTTTTTTCATAGGAACTGAAACACTGCTTTTTAAGGCCATGTTGCATCGACTGAACCGACTGATGATCTGATGGAATAATGTCTGGTGAATGCACCGGGTGGGGTAGGACTTTACAGCGAAGTGTTGTTAAAGTTGCCTTCAATCCAAGTGCCTTGCGTTTTCATGTTTTAAAATCACCTTACCATGTCTTTTATCCTATTCTGGTCATATTTGTTCAGTATTCGACTCAACTTGTTTAATTGCTGTTGTAAGCATTCAGCAGTAACAGATACCGATGGCTTTAACAATGCATAATACACCAGTTTTGCGTGTTCCGACCTGATACAGAGCATGCATTTGTTCCCATGAATTTTCAGTTTTGCCGTTGATGTCAATGGTTGATCAGGTGTCGACCAGGGTTTTCTACGCTAAGGATTATCGTAACAGGTTCCCTTTGCGTAACCGTGCACGATTAGATACACAAATGAGCGTCTCGAAAGCAGTTTTCATACGGCCTTTTCCGCCTTTCTCGTTATCTTTTTCTTATAATTCATGTGCACCAAAATTTTGTCATTTCTAATACATGTAAATGTTTACCAGCAGTGAACCTGCCAACTCCTATTACGCATAGGGTTGCATGTTCGCATTCCAGGTGCATGTATAAGTAAAAAAGCTTGTTCGCTCGCGTAATCATGGCTTTATTAACGTGAGCTTTTGAAATTTTGCTTGAATCCATCATCAGAGATAAAAGTGGCAACAAAAACAAGCTAAAATTATAGGGGGCATGGACCAATCAAACACCAGTGACGCCAATCCGGAGGTGCCAGCGCAGGGCTCTGTATGCCGGCGCCAGATGGAAAAATCGATTAACTGAGTTCTCATCGGATGCCAAACCTTCAGCCGATTACCGGCTTGTCTTTCATTCTGGCATGGGAGATTGTCTGCGTGGCTGCGGCGTTCAAATCGTAACCAGTCTCGTTTATGTGGGCAACCACTCCTGATAATGCGTCATCTCGTCTCAAATCCAGCTTATACTCGTGTATGCGCGATCCAAGCATACGGCCAGTCATTCAGGCCTAGTTACGAGATGCGATACACTACACCCGACTACTCATTAGGATCTAATCGGTACTTGATTTTATTGCTGCAGCATTTCCATGATCACCTTAACTCGATCTTCCCAGATATACAATTCGCAAGGGAAGAAGAAAAAGAGCAGCAGCTCCCCTTCCTTGATGTACTCGTCAGGCGATGTCCCAACGGTAAAATATAAACGGTTGTCTACAGGAAAGCGACGAACACCACGCAGCTTCTCAATTTTCGCAGCAGCCATCCACTGGCTTACAAAAGAAACTGTGTTCAAACGAATCCAGACTCTTTGCAGCAATCCGGAAGAAAAGGCACGTGAGGCCGTTATCTCCGCGACCAGTTTATGTGGAATGGCTATCCGAAAGCGTTCATAAACTGATGCCTACGTATTCGCCCCCAAGAGGACGCAACCAGGACGAGCCCCTATGGTATGGCATGCGCTGCCATACATCGAGGATGCGCTGGAAGCGACCGAGCACATTGTTGCGGGACTAGGTGTATGAATTGCACACTGGCCATAAGCTACCATGTGCAGCAGGGTCATGAGAATAAAGAACAGATTAAATCCTAATGAGCAGTCGGGGGTAGTGTTTCGCATCCCGTGCCAAAACTGTTCCCGTAACTACACATGACAGACAGGAAGTCTACTTGGATCGCGCAGACACGAGCAGAAGCTGGCTGTGTGACGGGGTGACGGCTTATCACAAGGGCTGCCAACACCTACGAAAATGGTCACGAGTTTAACTTCGCAACCACGAAGATAATCACCCAAGTCAGATGCAAGACAAGCCGTGAAATGATTGAAGCCTGGGCCTCCGATGAGGGCTAGGTCAATCGATTTATCGATCTGGCGCCGGCATACAGGGCCCGGCGCCGTCACCTCCGGACTGGCGTCACTGGTGTTTGATTGCCCCTTATCCCTCCAACATCACGCAACTGACCGGCTCGGATAGTGGTCTGATTGTGGGGGTAAGGGAGAAAGTGAGGTTGACAGCTCAGCGCATTTTCCTCACAATAAACAATCTGACACGCTTGAAACTATCACGGTGCGCTAAAAGCCGTGGCTTGGAAGGTTGCCAACTGAAGGGATAACTCGGACCGCCTGGTCAGCCCAATTGTGTGTTTTGTGTGAAGTGGCTGACTGGCGGACTGAGAGTCAGGCTGCAATGGCTCCTTCTTAATGTGGCCTTTATGGCACTCCCACTCTGTGGGATCCGAGCCAGGTGTGGTGGTACGCCCAGGGGCGGCTCCGGCCACGCCAGCCACTTGCGCCCTCTCCCATCTCTGGTCTTCTTGACTCTGTCTTAACACCGGGCTCAGGTGGGGGAGGAGGAGAGAGTGTGGTAGCTGCAGCGCAAGGCTACTATCACTTAAACTAATTCACGCGCAAGTCACCGTTCCTGCACCACCTGGTGTGGAGCATACGGTGGAGCTCATCGAAATCGACGGTCGAACTGTCGTCCCTATAAATGTTGCTTGTTTGTTGCCACTTATCTCTGATGCTGGAGTCTGATAATATTTCAAAGTTTCACATGAATAAAGCCTGATTCCAGTGCGTGTACAACCTCGTTCTTCTTAAACTCTTAATGCTTTCGATTTTTTTAAGCATTTGACATGGATTGCAATAGATTATCGTTTCAACCTCTATACAGTTTTTTCTGGCTCTCCTTGACGTTCCTCACCTCCCATTTGAAACCATTTCTGCACGTTTTCACCATACGCTTGCCGCAGTAAATGCTGAAGTTCGATAACACTTTTTTAAATTAAAATAAAAACTGTTTTCCGCAGATGCTTCTTTCGGGCAAAAGTTTTTCCATCTGCCCTACATTGAAACCGATTAGTATTTGGGCTTCTAGAAAATTTTATAGACCAAATATTGCAACCTTGTTGAAGGACTTTCTAGTAAATATGATGCTTTTTATAGTTAACTGAAAGCATTACCTCTTAACATTTTTAAAAGAAAATGACAAGAATTATATCCCCCTACTTAATAATCGTAACTTCTGAACTGTATAATTTCGTGTGCCTTCACATGTATTTAGTAAGTTCGAACGAACTTAAGCGCTTCCTCGTTCATTTGTTTACTTACTTCACATTTCACCCTTATAAGTGATCGAACCAAATTAATACACGAATCATGTCGAATGTTCCATGGACCGTAAATAATAATTTATTATTTTGGGGAGTTTGAAAGATTTCAACAAATTAAATGAGTAGGTATTAAAACCACGCAAAAGCAGAATGCAGCAATTTCAGTCTACTCGAATCCAATGAGAAAATCGCTGGTAAATCATCCAAGTAAAACTCCGGTTTTAGGATCCACAATACCCATCTCCATAACCATTTGAGACATTTTGGGCAGTAACTAGCACCTGTTTCATTAAAGAACATTCCAACCATATTTTACATATTAACAATAGTCCTAGAGATTTTAGTATTGGGAAATGAATTCAAGGCATCACGGTGCTGGGTCATTCACCAGAATGCACAAGTTGCAACAGTCTTCTGAAGACAACACCAAATATTATTGGAATTCTTTTCGAAGCATTTCTCAATCATTGCCCAAACAACTGAATCTAGGCTGTTGGGTGTGCTCTCTTCTACTTATTGGAATAGCGAGTGCGTGAAATGTTGAAATCTGTAGCCTAGTTCATTTGAGATGTGTTTGACAGGTCAGAGATCCGGCGCTTGAAGGAGCCAGCAGACCCATGTGATGAAGTTCCAGATATAACTATTTGAACAAAGTGTGGCTGCGAGGCGGGACATGCTGATTCCAACATCGATAGTTTCCTTTCATATCCCCTAGTTGAGTTCTCTAATGAAATTTTAACCCGTATTCTGAAATGCGTTTTCGGCTAGGGAGGCTTACTTAACTCGGATCGTAAAATTCATTACCCTGCAGCATAATCCCCAGAGGCCGGCGTTTGAATGCGCTTAATTCCTGCCGCCTGTGAAAACCTACTTTGCAATAAAGTGCGACGTAAGTAGTATGGTTATTCCCTATATTTTGATGCCTTTTATAAATTCATATACTTCATAGGAACTATTCACAAACGAACATATACGATTGTATTCTAATGGACATTTGCCACCCTTAAAATGTCACAATTAAAAACTTTCAGAAATCCGAAATATGCCTTTTTGTCGAGCATAAAATTTGATGAAGACATGATTTGCTACCCAATGAGCCCAAGGTGTGATAGCTTCGTGCATGTTTTCCTTAAAATATATTCAAATCTACAAGGTTATCGAAATTCAGTGAAAATGCATACTACTTACGTAATCGTTTTTTTCCCAGTGTGGTTTTTGTAGGCGACCGGAAAGAAGCCAATTCAAAAGTGGACATCCTGCTGTGACTGAACGATCATCAATAATGCAACCCATTTAAGCAATCCTTCCTAATTGAAAACGCGTCTGGTAACTTCAGTTAACACTTCGCGAGATTGATCACCTACGGTCCTTTTGCACTCATCTACCTTAAGATTATGATGCAAGATGACCTGAACACTAAATTCGTAAGTCCATAATGCTTTCAGTAGACAACTTAGCCCTTTATTCATTAAATTTTTCGTCAAACCTTTTTACGATAGTTGACAAACCAGAAAAACCGCTCTTATCTCCCGGTTCAAAACTTCATCTACTTGCCCCCTGTCAAAGCTTTTTGACAGTAGGGCAGCAGCTACTTAGGGTAATGTTTAGCAAACTCCCTTAAAGGATGCCTAAAGCTCTAAAAACGTAGTCCAACACGAGAAGCGCAGAGGAGGTGATAAATTTACAGCTAGTAATTACTCCGGGAAATTTAGCGATATAGCCTGTGACTGTGGCACACTTTAACCTTGTTTTTAGCAAGAGAACTTCTTTGTATGTAAGAAAGCCACCTTCCTCTTTAAAGGTGAGAAATAAAAAAAGGCTTTGTTGAAGTCAGGGGATAAATGCCCTAAAGGTTTCGACAATGCATCCTAATCTTATGCTTTCTCGAGAAAGAATGAGAAACCGCATTCGGCCAATAGAATTAGGCCACGACTTTGCCGTTGTTGACTGAGGCGCAGCCGAAGAACCAAAAACGTTTTAGACTGACTTGAAGCCGATGAGTGGGTGACTTGGAAACCGAGCCAACGTTCCGGAAAGCACGATGTTACGACGCGGAGCACCTAAATGTAGTTGGTACTTAATAATATTCAAACGCAACTTTTGTCTTATCAGTAAACAAGGGTCATTTGTCTAGAGTATTAAGCCTTGCTGAACACAGACCGGGCAGCCAATTCATTGCTAGGCATTTTTTAATGTAGCATTTTATGATACAGAGCATCAACCGTACATTGGGTTCACGTCCCTTCACGCAATTACATCTTATCTTTAAAAACCACGTGCATGAAAACAGATAATATCAAACGCTTGCACGGTAGCTATTAATTGCTGATTTCAGTCTCTATGACAAATAACCTCTCAGTTTGTAGAATTTAAAATTTTATCAAGGCTTTTAAGGGTTCGTGGTTTTCAAACTTATTGCCTTAATTTGTGCAAACGGACTGCTTTCTTAAAATCTTCATTTTAAATATGGCTTTTGTGTGTTTGGCTGAAGGAAGGCATGACGAAATAATTGTGTTGAGGGTTCTTAAACCATAGCAAACGATCGCGTCTACACAAATTGCATTTTTCGACGGAGTGAGGGAGTTTTGGTATCTGAAAAACAGCTCCATGATCTGTCTATCCTGGCATCCCCTTAAAGGGGGCTGAGGGAATAGAATATGCCTCCGTCAACACAGTTTCTGCCAGTCAAAAATTTGAGGAATGAGGAGAATAAGCATAGGCGGCGCAAACTTTCATCATCTCTAATAATTAAAAAACGACGTTAGGTATTTCGCAAGGTCGAAGTAATTTACTAAGAAACTCCAGGCAGTTGAAAGCATTATCTATCGTGTCAGCGGAAAATAGACATATCGCCATCATACTGGACAAAACATTTGCCTTTAGAAGGTCATGTATGTATTGCGCGAGTCATGAATACATGGTGTTACGAGAATCTGCTCCGTGTAATGACTAATATGAACAAGTAACATAACGTGGCACCAGTTTCCGCTCGACTGACGCAAGCAAGAACTCAAGAAACGTCCATGGTCCGGTTTTATGGTCCACCCACAGTGAACAAAAACAGACTTCACAGCTCTATTTGCATACTGGTTGATAGGCAATTCGTCTGTCATTTACGGGACTCACTCGTCACGTTCTGCCTTGGGGGTTACTCTCGAGCCCCGCCAGCATCCACACATTGTCTAGTAGTAAAGGCAGTATAACATTACCAACAAGGACTAGGGAGAATGGAATAACCATTTCGGGCTTTATTAGCTGTCGTCATTCAGCAATACCCAACCCCAGATTTTACGCCACCTGAGGCAAGAACCCGTGCCATGTTGGTTAGAAGTCTAACGCTCTAACCACTGAGCCACGCGTTCATAGCCTTGCCGGTTTAGGTAGGGATTATGCACTTCTATTTATCTCACTGTCTCTAACGTACTGACAGTAAGTATTACGACGTTTTACGGGTGGCGATCTGATTAGCAAGCCCTTAGTATTCATACTCATAGCATTCCTACTTATTTGATTTGGGTAGATATGTTATATTAGTATTCGATTTCTGACTGTTTAAGGGATTGGTTAAGTTCCGGAGAGGATGGACTACAGAAAATGCGAGTAGATGGATAAAGTCTGTTTCGGGCTTATTTTTCCTTCATTCAGCCAATCATAACCTTAACAGATGGGACTGGAAACACAAAACATGCGCTCGAGTACGGCACAGTTAGTCCACACTCTGGGTCTAGCAGATGGGTCATAATCACTTCAACGAACCGAATTTCATCAGTGCCTCACCACCTGCCATTCTTTGTCGCTGCAGATCGGTTATTTATTTAAACAGAAATATGCTTATATTAAGTTGAAGTTGAAGGTTAGGGTTGATTTAAAAATAGTGCTAGGTGCAGAGTTATGGTCAAGTTTTCCTGCCACATACCATGTTACTCAAGCAAACCTTGAATTTTCTGACTTTCGCCCGTTTACACGCTATTATTTGCATACTTCATACTACGCACCCTTTCCAGCCGCACGCTATAGTAACTAAACAAACTAAGTCTAGAAATTCAAGTATCCTCGGTGCCTTCCGAAGACTCCGTTACTTTTTTAACCTATCTGCCCTGAGGCTAAAACTAATATTGTCACCCCCTCCCGTTTTGCAGGAGTTCCTGTGTTTTGTTTTCTCATTGGACTTACATATTACGTCCTTGATGCTTTTCATGTCTAAGCGCAGATTTTGACACCATAATAGTCCCATACGAACCGACCAAATTAAAGGAACAGTTCACCTGCCTAAGGACAGCCAGATGCCTTTTCAGAAGAAGAAGAAGAAGAAGACGAAGAAGAAGAAGAAGAAGAAGAAGAAGAAGAAGAAGAAGAAGAAGAAGAAGAAGAAGAAGAAGAAGAAGAGGCGATCACTGGAACATGGTGTTTCGTGGCCTGACGTTTCGGATACTCGCTCAAACCTATCATCGGAGACAGTTGCAGTTGCCTTTTGATTTCTTGCACAAGCCTACTTTTACTTTCAAAGATCAGACTCCATGAGGGGACGTACGGGGACAAGAACGCACAATACTTTTCCATCTCCTGAAGTTGGCCCAAGGCGTGTTTCAGAATGGATGGGAGGATCGAAAATCAGGTCGAAGACATGACAACGAATTCTCTGATTTCTGGCCACATAGTCAAGGCAGTCTTGCAACGGATGGATTCACTGGTGTTCCAAAATCATAGGCCCCAATTCTGGGCTCTGCATGTGGATCATATAATCATCGTAATCGGACCAGAAGAGGTGTGTCAATCACAGAACACTTCAATAACGACTTCTTGGACAAATTACCAACTGCGGAAAAGGAACTGAGCGAAGAGAGGGCCTTCCTGGGTGTTCTCATCTGGCACAAAGACTGTGGTCACCGCATGCTGTAGGGGTCAGGATTGTTGCCTTGCATCTGGTGACTTCTTTGAGCTGGCCACTACCACTACTTTGCGAGGACATCCAATTAAACTACGTGTGACAGGTGCAGGACTCGACACAAGAAGGTTCTGCTTCTCCAACAGAGTGATTAAGGCCTGGAATGCTCTGCCTGCGGACATAAGCATGTCCCCATCCGTTGACACTTTTAAGCAGAAGTTTGACCAGTACAGCCATAAGTACCACCACGACACATTTCCTGAAACATAGTCCCATCCACAATTTTCGCGTCATATAACATACTTCTCCCTATTTTTGAGTAACATTATTTTATTATTGTTTGTCCGATGCCCTGCAGTGTGTCGGGGAGATAACCTTTTGTCCAAAGTCCATTATATGTCAGCCTTTTTTAACTTGCAGTGTCATTGACATCAATAGGGAGATCAAAGGCTACGCCTATATTTCCCTTAAAAAAAACTGAAAAAACTGAACTAAAGGTTTTAATGAAATTGCATAGGCTAGGCCAGTGCTGAGCTTCAACGACAACCAACCAAACGCCCAACCAAACGCCCGAAGATATGAACTGTAGTGAACGGGAAGACAAAGCTGCTGGCGTACAATGCCATTGATGGGTACTCACAATAAATGGTTCAGAATTCAACTTCATCGACCGGTGGATGCAAAGATGGGATGCGAGTCTAGACAGTGTCAGGCCAAAACTTTAGTGAACGTTTCTGTGCGTCAAGACCGTCTCCGAAGCCTTCAACCTGCTTCTCACGCCACTTCGTATTCAGACGCAGCAGTGACCTCGTGGTGAGGCCACGGTGTGAAGCGTCTGGAGGTGTTCACATGTTCGGTTGAAGTTGTGCACAAAGTAACGTCATCAGGGACCCCCGACAGTTCGACCGTCGTAGTTCGACGATGTCCACCGTATGCTCCATGGAAGAGTGGTTCAGGGACGGTGACTTGCGCGTGAATTAGTTTTAAGTGATAGTAGCCTTGCGCTGCAGCTACCGCACTCTCTCCTCCTCCCCCACCTGAGCCCGGTTTCAAGACAGAGTCAAGAAGACCAGAGGCAGGAGAGGACGCAGGTGGCTGGTACGGCCGGGTCCCCTAAGTCCTAGCCGCCCCTAGGCGTGCCACCACACCTTCCATGTTCGGCATTTGTTAGCAGAGCGCAACCCGAATAACGCATGCCGTGCCCTGATGTGGCGCTCGTGTTAGTCCAACGCATCTACCACGTGGCACGTATAGGGGGCACATCAGGGAACCTCAAAGACTGCTTCGCACACAGATGGCTTCGTATGCGTCAAAAGTGGATGGATGACGCCAATTCTTGTGTTGGGATTTCATAGGCAGTATCTGACCCCTGCATGAATGTCCGTGATATGTGAAGACCACATGAGCCGCGATCAGACCGCTGGAAAACGTCATTACCTTCCATGCGCTGCCTGCACAAAGTGGCAGCCCACGGGAGAAAACGATTTCCCATAATGGAAGTTTCATCATTAACGTCAATAATGAAGCCAACCAATACATCTGAACGCCGCTAAAAAGCATCTGCACTTAATTTTCGATGCTATACATGTTGATAGTCAGTGATGGTGTTGAAGCTGTGCCCTATAATAATTTGTCCTTCGTGCGTTCCCTGTCTCTATCTATATTTCCCTCGGATCATGGGTCTCATTAGTAGTCCAAACTGGTGAACTAATACCATCTTTTCGCAATTAATCAAGTTGTCTTCGTGAGTTTTTAGGCTGGAAGGACCACCCTGGCGTTGGAAGAATGAATAATTAACGGTGATTTTATCACCCTCGGTCTTTTGCGGACAAATAGGTGATTTCAAGGGTAGGAGTTCAGTGAGAGAATGGTCCCACAGTGTTCTGATAAGTACAGGTGGGTGGGGGTTCTGCTATAGCTCACCGTGTGATTTGCCGAATGGGGATCAGTGATTTGCCGAATGCGCATAAAGTTTTATAGGGATTGTACCAGAATTGCGGTAGAGAATGCTTGTGTTAGTGCCAAGTCTCAAAGAGAGGTCGAGCGGTTTTATGCTGGATATGACGATCGCCTCTATACCAATCACCGTGTTAATTGACATTTTAATACTCACTGCCGACGCAACCCACTTGTTCACCTCAACCATTTGTCTATGCGTATGTCAAAGTCTTCCCGAATTTTTATGACCTTAACATACTTCGTTTTCCTCACCCTTTATTTATTCTAATTTGCATTTTTTCGTATAGGCTATTCAGTTACTACTTTAACCGTCGTAGAGATATGAACCCAAAACCACCAATTCCCCAAATTCAGTTCGTGCCGCCGTATATTTTCCTCCACTATAGTATGCTTTAAAGGTCACTTTGGCAGCAGCAAAGCCGAGCTTGGAGGTTATTTGCTCACTCTAATGCCTTATTAAGTTTAGCAGCCGTGCGATGTGCTAGTAATTTTGACGAAAAAAGCAGCCGTAAGATCGGCATGAGGAGAAACGCAGTTCTTTACGAGCACACTGCTATTTTTAAGGAATTCACCCCCATGGAAACTATAAATAAATACAACAGAGTGCTCGTGCAACAGTCCTCAAGCGTCGCCCGATAGTATAATTAATTACGTGTTACTATGAGATTTTAAGTAGAATGGGTACACGACTATGCATTTTTTCAGAACGGGTATAGTGGACCAACATAAATGGACCGTCTATCATTTACCGATTTGCGTCTAGCTAGAACGACTTGGAGCAAAAGCACTCTCAGTCAATTCAATTCAATTGCAGGTAACGGATAGATTATAAAAAAATATTATACCGCGCATAATGCGATCTAGTTTCACGAAAGTAGTAGCTAAAGAATCAAACTATCTACAAACTTTCTGTTTTTTAGCGTTTTCCCATTAATTTGTGGCTAAAAATTTTTATAATACCAGTACCACCACTTTTCTAGCTAAGTCAACGAAAGAAGTCAGTTTCTGTTCATTTTCAGTGTAAATGCGGCCCATGAAATATAAATAATGAACTAGTAACTTCATTTCATTATTAACCTGATTTGAACTAACCAAAACCCGAGGATGATACCGTAAAGTAGCTCAAATTATCCACTATAATATTTCATCCAAGCATAAAAATTGTGACCATTGAGCCAATCTCTGTTCATATAACAATTTTCATTTTGCAGTGTATTATCTTTTTTTAAATACGGTGTAATCATTCAATATTCGGCAACTCTAACCCATTGTACCCTTGGATCGAAACTAGACGTAATACGCTTTACCCCAAGCTTAAAATATGGCATGGTTGTATTTAAAATTTTTCAGATAGTTTATTTACTACTTGGTACTGCTTATCTACTAAACAAGTGAGTAAATATATGGGCATACCATATTCGCCTCTTTCAAGTTTTCCTTTAGTTTCATATTCAAGTCTCTCTCACTAGTCCTTTCGTCTGTGAGGGCGAGACACCTTTGACGGAAAATTTGCAGTTCCCGGTCCGTCTCCAAAAGCCGGTCGTTTAATTGATTCACTTTATCCTGGTCGTAACCTGGGCTCCGAGCTTGTTCACCCCGGCTTTTGTAAAACAAAAGACATAAATTATAAACTTCTTTAGTTAGGAGAAATTTGCTAAATTTTCAATGTTAGACCTAGTTTTCGAAATTTTGAGTGTAGTATGAGCTTTACACGGACGCGTTGCAATTTTGAGGAAGGGGACACACCCACATTGCACACCGCTGAAAGTTTACGCGCAGTGCCGACGAGGAAAGGTAAGGGCGAACATGAGTCTGTTTAAAGTTACTATTCTCTTGAAAGTTTTGGACGTATACCGCAAGTCGATTGCGAACGCTAAGGTAACTAACTGATATTATGCAGGTGTCCTTAATGTATCCGGGGACCTCCCGTGATTGTCTCTGTGTCAGTATAGAACAGTAATATGCAAAATGACATTACCAACAAAGACAAGGGAGACTGGAATGGCCATTTCTGACTTATTAGCCATCATAACCCAGTCATATCCAACACCAGGTGTTGCGGCACCCGGGACTCGAACTCGCAACCTGTTGGGTAGAGAAGTACAGCGCTCTAACCCACAGCACCAGGAGCTCGTTATCTTGTCTCCCAAGGAAAACCGGGACGAGCAAGTCCCTTAACCGATCGGTGGGCGCCCATCTACCATTGCTGATATTCCCGATCGAAACTGACAAGACACCGAACTCGTGGCGCAGTGGGTTAGATCATTGGACTTCTAGCCAACAGGCCACGAGTTCGAGTACCGGGGGCCGCAACACCTGATGTTGGGTATGACTGGCTGATGACGGCTAAGAAGCCAGAAATGGCCATTTCAGTCTCCCTAGTATTTATCGGTAATGTCATTCTGCTTATATCACTAGCTACTGTGCGGCTGCTGGCAGGGCTCAAGATTGAGCCCCAAGGCACAACGGGACGAGTGAGTCGTGTAAGCGATCGGTGAGTGCCTACCTACCATAAACTAATAATCCCGATTAAAACCGGCAAGACAACGAGCTCGTGACGCAGTGGGTAGAGTGTTAGACGTCTGCCCAACAGGTTGCGAGTTCCAGCCTTTAGAAATTGGCAAATTTTCATGCCAGTCGGGGTTCCGTGTGCAGAAACTTTCACCCGGCAGCTCTGGTTCGTGAAACGTCGGCTACGAGGTATGCCCTCCGCGAGTATGAGCACAGAAAGCCATTTGAGCAGGTGAAGGAGGAACGCAAGTTGTGAGATTTAGTCATTGGCAAGGGACAAGATGGCTTAGAACCAAGCTGCAGCCCGGTGGCTTTAAGCGCAAAATAATCTACTCTCTCACGCCAGTTACTAATAAATGGGTCGCCCTCCGAGTTGCTGCCGTAATGTGCGGATGGATTTGCTACTGTTTCTGCCCAATAACATTACTTCCAAATAAGTGAGAAACTTCATTAACTTCACCAGCTGAAAGTATACAAATAGTGTTACGTTCTCCTGGAGTTTCCTCGGAAAGCATCTCACAGGAGGCAGGCCGTTAAGTACAAGAAGGATACAGTTACAGCCGGGTGAAGCCCAGTAAAAACTGTGGTCAGGGCTGGCATTGAAAGATATCTGCCTTTATAACTCAGATGACACAATTCTATCTGATTGAAGGCAATGGTTAATCTCCCGCAGCACTGTAAATGAATTTCCTATTTTTTGTTTGCTGAAACTGTAACTGAAACTCTTTTCAGAGCACTACCTAACGCGCACTACACAAATTCTTCGCCAAAGATTACTAATGTATCTCAAACGTTTTTTTAATCCTTCGGACTGACAGCGGACTGGAGGTGGGCAGTCAGGGCACGTCAACTCAGTCCGTATAGTGGGAGGCAAGTCATGAAATCTTGCTGCATCTGGAGCAATAAACAGCATTCGACCTACTTAACCCTAATAAGTAGGATGATAGCAGGCCTAGGGGATTCTTATCTGGAAATTTTCCCGCAATACCTAGGACTATTAATTCATATTTGCGTAAGTGGGCTCTCCTCAACTACTTTCCTATCACAGACAAAGAGATCCAACGGGTGAAAGTATAAGGTTTTATAAAAGTACTCTTTTTCCGCAGTTCCAATACCTGTTATTTCAGTATGAATGAATATGCTCCATCCCCTGAAGACTATTTTACTGCGTGCAGATCAAAAGAACGTCAATTCATCCCGTACTGCCCGAATCCTCGCCCAACAGCAAACTGTCAAAAACCTAGTTTATAGGTGCGTAAACGATAAAAGTACTTGGAGCTGTCACATCCGGAAAACGTTTGACTTGTAATGGAATCGTAGCACCTGCGTCTCGAATTCTAGTCAAGAACTCTAGTAACGTATTTAACCGGAATTTGAGAAACGAGTGGTTGAAGTCCTACTTGGAGCGAATTTTCCCCATCCATTTGGGTTCGCATTATTGCCGTGATCTGCCTCACCGCCAACTACCTATTAATTTAATTAATTGTGGATTCTAATTCGTTATGCTTGTACACAGACAATACGTTACCGAGGGACGCGGGAAACAAGGAAAGAATAGTAGCCGATACAAACGAAACAGTGAGTTCGATGGGATGGTTGAGAAAGAGGAATGAGGATCACCGGAAGTGGACTGCCATTCGCCTGACGTTTTGGGTTCTCACTCGAACGCATGATAAATAAACAGTAAGATAGAAGGACAATGGACAAACAATGAATGCAGCTTTTACAGGTGGCAGTTGCCATACGACCACAGTTTTAATCCCTATCAGCTCCATCGCGGGTAACCGTATTTGATGCTTTGATTGTTTGTTTGCTCGCATCCGAGTTACACATCGCCCCAGGTTCGGCACCAGTGTCGATTATTGGTTTTATAATGAGTCAGCAACTCGGCGCACTGCAAGCGATCATCGCCCGCACACGCAGGGCAGAAAACTTCTCATACGCCCCCCTCCCTCTCCCGACAGGACAGATGAACAGAAGCCGCCTGTACTTAGGCGGTCTTTCGGGGTCAGAATTAAGGTTAAGTTTGAGCAACTTGTGACTCCTGCAGTTTTCAGCTATCACGCAAATTTGAGCCTAGTGAAATTTGACGTGTTGACCGGCTCCCGATGAATAAGGTGCGACTTCGTAGCAAGCGTAATTGCTTCTCACCGCTGCGGTTTGTTTGGCCCTCCGACTCCAGAGCAATTTCTCAGTTGCCTGCAAATGCACTAGAACCAGAAAACGACTCTAAACGTTCACTGTCGTGGCAGCGGATCTTTCGGTCTTATTACTGGCGCCTGATGATTGTGTTCTGACTGTGCGCAACACCAAATCCAAGTGGTGTGATGGCTTCAGGAGCGTTTGCCAAAATGTGCGGTCGGTGTGATTTTGTCTCTCGTTCCTTTTTGCGCCTGAGTCGGTTGACGAAGTTGTGTGAGCAGCTACTCGTTTTGAGCACATGTGGAAAGTATGCTAATTCAGCAATCTTGTGCTTCCGTTCACTGCAACGAGTTTCTACACGCTGATATGGTCGATATAGTATAGGCATTTAGTCTCCTGTACTCCAGAGCTTATGCGTCTATTACCGTAATTTCTTGCTGTTTCTGATGATGGGTTCGAGCGGGAACCTAAAGCCTTGTACAAAGCAAGTTCTCGTTCTAGTGATCGACCCCTGTTCTTCTCGGGTTATACATTTCTGTAACCGGTCTTGGTTCTCGCCGACGTCTTAATCATATGAAGGCTTAGCTTACCCTAGTCGAGGGTGGCAAACAGATAAAACTACGGGAAAATTAAAATGATCTTTTAAACAGACGTGTTGTGAGTTTCAGACCTAAGCTTTAAAGTGCGGTTCGGTGGATAATTTGGTTGAATGCTATGCAGCAAACTACCAGAAAGAGCAAAGCCCCTTTCAAAGACGTTCTGTCGCGTCAACTATTTCCCCTTCACTGTGTACGCTGCCGGTTTTGGTCAACTACGACACGGGTGTATGCACGCGATCCAGACACCAGCGGTTGTCTTTGTGCAGTGCAGTGCAACACAGCATTTCGACATGTCACCATCGAAATCGTACCCACAATCACTACGAAGCCAATGGACATCATCTCAGTTCAAATATTGCAACGAACAAGGTCCACCATGTGTCTCAGAGCTTGGTGCTCATAGGACGGTGAATTTCACGTGAATTAGTGATTTCAGCGTTGCAAAGCACCTACCATACTCGCTCCCCTTTCACCCACGTGAGCCTGGTTCCAAGGGTACGTCAGGACGCCTGGAGACGGGTCCGGATGCAGTGGCTGAACAAAGTAAAGAACTCGTTATCACGTAGAGAGTTCCGTTAGCGATCACTGAGCGTTCATCAACGAGTGCGGTCAATATTCCCGAAATAAACCGGCAAGACAACGCGTCCTTGGCTCAATTGTTAGAACACTGGACTTCTGATCGACAGGTCGCGGGTTTGAGCCTCGGGTGGGGTACAGACTTGGGTTGGGTATGACTGGCTGGTGACGGCTTATGAGCCAGAAATGACCATTCCAGTCCCCCTTGTCCTTGTCGGCATTGCTCATCCACCCATACTACTACTAGGCACTGTGCGGCTGCTGGCGGGGCTCGATAGTGGGTCCCAAGGCAGAGCGGGATGAGTGGTTTCCGCTAGCGATCGGTGAGCGTTCATCAACGAATGTAGTAAAGAGCCCGTCTATGCGTTCGCACACGGCCTCGCCCACGCACGATGGATCAGGTTTCCACAGAAACAGGCGGCCATTTTGAATGTCTTCCGATCGAGAGTGCCATAGGTGCCACACTGACATCAAAGAAGCTCGTGCGGAGATACCTCAGCTCTATCATTACCGTTCTGGACTAGCTTGCGGGCGCGACCATCTGGTGTAGCAGCTTAGGATCCTGTACAGAACTAATGCTTCATTTTTATGCCCACCAGCTACTACTGTCGGAGACTGTGCCTTGGTTCTGTTAGTCTAGACAAGGTCAATGCTTCTGCTGATGTTACTGCTTCGCCTTTAACAGCTGACCCATGTGCCCATGCTCCGGTGATTGTAGGCAGGAACCGCATGGAAGTTGCTGTGACCCGCCTGCTCTTATTGTGCAGGGGTAGACGCTCGCTGCGCGCGCAATTGCTTTTGGTATCCCGCCTCGTCTGTTGCTGATGGCTACTCCATTACCTACTTATACGAGAAAACGGAGCAGCAAAGCATAAGGGACGGCCCGTACTCTGCCCTTCAGTCAGGCGAGCGCCGGGTCCACTGTGAGCTGGCTTAACGTCTCGAGGCGAATTCGAAGTCAAGAATTGCAGATACATTGCTGCTTAACAATCTCCGGTAAGGAAAGGAGAGGAGAAGAGGAACCACTTACAATGCAGGCGATTTTGCGCCCAGTTCTGGGGAAATCATGATGGGATTCAAGGTTAAGGTTACAGTTATGTTTCGGGTTAAAGTTAGGGTGGGGGCGGTAACTATAGTGGTAGAGGTGAGGCTTATGATTAGAGCTACGGTTTAGATTTATGTTAGGATCAATGATAGGACTAGGACACGGGAACATGTACCTTTCTCGGACTTTTTCGCAGAACGAAATTTATTACTTAGACAGGGCGTTCCTTTCCCCATATCCGTTTCAGGAGGCTGCCATATATGCTGACCGACTGACAGTATAAAAGATTTGCCGGGAAAATTGTCAAAACCTTTTTCTGGGCACTGTGAGCGTAAA
Source organism: Schistocephalus solidus (assembly GCA_017591395.1). Lineage (NCBI taxonomy): Eukaryota > Metazoa > Platyhelminthes > Cestoda > Diphyllobothriidea > Diphyllobothriidae > Schistocephalus > Schistocephalus solidus. The sequence goes on along the minus strand of WEDG01005760.1, from coordinate 62,370 downwards.
CTGGATCACATTAGCGAAACCGACACAATCAAACTCAAATAAAAGGTCCAGGTTTTTGGTTCCCTTTGAGATAAATACCACTAGGTAAAAAGCTAAACTGTAGGGAGAACTCACTCCTTTTGCAGTTCTGTGAGGTTAGATTCCGCTCGCCTCAGGCGGACCTCATATTCCGTTTTCTTTTCCTCAGCAGCTGCCAGCTGGGCGCGAAGATGTTCCACGTCGGCGGTGTATACATCACGCATGCGACTGATGTCCGCGGTGTAGTTGATTCTCAGAGTTGAGGCCTCCTTCGCTGAGGTGCGATTTTGGGCCTCAAGAATCCTAACCTACAAAAGCCCAGCACCCAACATTAGCTGTCAGATAAATTTACAAATTTTACAAATTTACAAATGTATTCGGCGCATATTGGCATGATGATCCTGGTCCGCCAAAAGCAAAGAAATCAAGCGAATGCGCGATGATAACAACACTGCCCACTTTGTGGTGAAGTACCCTCTATTTCGAGTTGCCCTTATGATTTTTCTGAAATTTCCCATGGATCTTTCGTTGAACCTCAGACCAGGGCTATCCTTTGTGCGTGCTGACGGTCGAGATTTATTCTGATTAGATCCGCCTAGACTGTCACCTGCCTGGGAAGTTTCCTTCAGGGCTTCTTCTCCCAACATAATTCTCTAGCTACCGTTTCGGTGGCTGTTTTACTGATACAAAAAGAGTTTGTGTGTATCTTAATCATCTCATTCCGCGTCTTTGAACAAAAACTCAGCCGTTTAGCCAGCTGTATTTAGCAACGTCAGAACCACTAGAATGATCAATATGCGTTCTATTAAATTAATTGCGCATTGACAAACATTTGACTGGGGTTTTACTGCCCCCTTCCCAATGTGAATATTGGAGTAATAGATCAAAAATTTCACCCTGTGCACCTTTCGTTTCTAAACATGTACTACGAACTCGGTGTTTATATAATCCTTTCAGTTCCGCAATAGTGGCACACATCTCCGTTTCATTTCCCCCATATAAAGTCGGTCAGTGGTAGCAAAAATGTACCGAGGATGGCGGACTAGCAGAGCCTAGTAGCCATTTCTTCGCAGAGTAAATTCACGTGGATGCAATGCTAATATATAATACTAAGTTCCTGTGTGTCACGCGGTGTTGACAAGCACTGGCCTACAGTCGACGCAGTAGTGATTAATTCGAGAGCTTCTATAATTAAGCCAACTTCAGCAGCATCCATGTTACTTTACCTTTCCCAAGCTCGTGTTCCTGCAATGATAATTCAGAGGAGAGCAGGCCGAGATTTGGCGTGTGCAGAGCGAATGATGAAGTTTCAACCAAGTGGGTGTGAAACAGACGCATATTAGTCGTTGACTTCGTGTCTACCAGGCTTTAAATAAATAAGGTGTCTCTGGTCTCATATAAATTAACATACAACCAATGTTGCAGACCAAGGGGGCCATTACAGTGTGACCCTCGTTCCTGAGTAGTATCGCACTATCCCTTTAATTACCAGGTCATGATCGTCTAACTCTTCGTTTGGTCAGTTGCAGGGAGAAAACTGGAAACTCAATTCAATATACACAACTTCACTCTCGTCTCTGTCATATGTCAGCATCCTGTTTAAGTCAAGCCGACAGGGAACTGGATTTTTCGCAACTTCCGACGCGTCGTAGCACCACTTTCTAACTTATTTCACACAGGGCTTATGTCTAAAATACACCCAAAGTATCATAAACGTCCCGTTAGATATGAGTTATTGTCGTATGGCCCTCATTCCAGGCGATGACTGAATCAAAACTCGGCTCGTAACTCTTCGACCCACGGCATTCAATGCGTCTTGTTGAGTTCAGGTGCTTTAGGTTCATTATAGTGAGATGTTTGCTGATTTTTCATGAGGCAGGATTCCCCAAATTCAATCTCTCTCCCTCCTTCTCACTTCTTTCCTACATAAATTGTTTGTTTGAGCTTTCAATGCACAAATTACGAGGTCGCGTATGGTGGCTAAAGTGTCTTAAGAGGTTTAATAAGGGGTTTAACTACCCTTCTCACTACAGGTGGTCTTGCTCTTAATTCCAGAAAGTGGGTACATGCTCCCCGGTCCTAACTTTATTCGTAACCCTAACGCTACCTTCTTGTAAGCCAAACACTGCCCTCCTAACTCTTACGCTACAACTGACCCGCCTTACCATAATCTCAATCCCAAACTTCCTAACACTAAACCTGATCCCAACCCTACTGCTGTCTTTCCTAACCCTAAGGCCGTCTGCCACAAACACACACACACACACGTCAGTTCGGTAGTCGTAGTCTGACGATGTTCACCGTATTCTGCACAGAAGGGTGGGGCAGGGACGGTGACTTGTGCGCAAATCGGTTTTAAGTGATAGTAGACTTGCACGTCATATACCGCACTCTCTGTTCCCTTACCCACCTGTGCCCGGTGTCAAGACATAGTCAAGAAGACCGGAGGCGGGGTCGGGTGCAGATGAAGCATCTCCCACGGAGTGGGGGAGTGGGTTACGGCATGAGCCTGCACCTACGCGTGCCCATTTTGGGCACGCACACCCCCTCATGTTCAGCATTTGTTATGGGACCGCATCTCACAATAATAACGCCTGCCGCACCCTGATTTGGCCCCGTATTGATCCAGTGCATCTACCACGCGGTCGTTTAGGGGTCACACACGTACAAACACACGTAAAACAGTAGTCAATGGCTCACAGGGACTCAGCGATGCCCAACCAAGGCATGTCATTGGGAAATGTAGCCGCCAATAGCAACAGCTGAGGAACAGGGGATGCGATCGTAGAATCACGGATTTCATTTCCTCTCTCATCAGAGACAATCGCGTATACGAGCACAGAGAAGCGTTCGCGAGCGCCTCGGTATCGATCGCACCCTTTGTTTGCTAAGGCCGCATCCTGACCTGACACCGCTCTCTACCCCTATTCTCGTGTGTCCCCTTGCCTACGCAAAGCTAGGGTAGGCGACTGCGCAAAATACAGCCACACCTTTCAGAGCCAAAGAGACGGGTGCGTGCGCTGCCAATTTAGTGGCGTGCCTGTGGCGGGCGTTGCTTCAGGTCCCAGTAGGCACTGTGACTATGCTGGCATTACGGGTCATCACATGAACACATGGTGCAATAGTCGCCGGCTGAAAGTCTTCCGCAAGCACTGAGACTGTTTTTGTTTTTATCATTGGTTCGTGAAAATCACGGGCGCTTTTTTGCTCTTGGTTCACAGTGAACCCTTCCTTGGTGTGAAACGTCTTATGGAGGGTGGTTAGTAGCTATTTAAGGCATTGCTCACGTGCAATGTACACGTGGAGAGCTCACTTTCATGTTTTTGTGCTTATACTAAAGACTGAAAACCAAGTGACGAAGGTGTTGGCTGTAGACAAAACTGGAACTTATTTTCCAGTGTCTATAACGTTTTGCGAAAGTGACCCACAAATTTTTTAAACGCAAATTTATACTGCTCCTGAAAGTCCTTTCGGGGCGTTGCTAAGAAGTTCTATAAGTATTTAGAGTTTGAAGTTGAGCATGTCGGTAGGATTCCAAGATGTTTGATTGGTTTGCATCTGGTTTATCGAGGCACAATCGAGATAATATTCCAAGTGAGATATACTCACTGAGCCAGACCATCGCTCCTTTGTCCATTTTGAGTGCATTTTAATCCAAGCCGGCTGTAACCACTGGCTATTACAGTTAAAACTTCATATGCTAATCTGTCTACTGCTCATGACCGCATTATATAAAGCTGTATTATCCCTTAGCAGGCCAGTTTTGAGCAACATTTACTCACAACCTGCAACTTGCCAGTAAACCAGTTATTTTATTCCTCTTTCATATAGCATTACAGTAGACAGACCCATTTATAAGATTGGTTTATCTTCAAACACCCAGCTTGGAAGAGAAAGGTGTCAAACATGGTGAAACTGGCAGTTAATATTTTGGGCATTTGTTAAAAAATGGCTGGAGGCAATCAAGGCCACCGTCACCGGAAATAAAAAGATAGAATTACACCTAACCGGTACTATATAAAGAAGTTAAGCTCATTTACTAGTAAGACAGAGCGGCTAAAGATAAAGGGAAGTTAAAAAAACTAATGTCAGTAGTTTGTTGTCATAGCATTGTGCTCCCTAAACGGGCAACGTGGTAGATGCGTTGTACCAACACGGGGGCCACATCAGGGCATGGCAGGCGTTATTCGGGTTGCGCTCCCAATAACAAATTCCGAACATGGGAGGTATGGTGGCATGCCTAGGGGCGGCTAGGGCTTAGGGGACCCAGCCGCGCCAGCCACTTGCGTCCTCTCCCGCCTTCGGTCTTCTTGACTCTGTCTATACACCGGGCTCAGGTGGGGAGGAGGAGAGAGTGCGGTAGATGCAGCGCAAGTCTACTATCACTTTAAACTAAATCACGCGCAAGTCACCGTCCCTGCTCCACTTTCCCATGGAGCATACGGTGGACATCGGCGGACTACGACGGTCGAAATGTCGTGTCATAACATTTATTTTTTATCTTGTTCTGAGAAGCGTGGGGACTTTTATTTTGCTCTAGTTTCGTCATTAATCTATTTCAATTTTAAGTGTCTTATAGAGCTAATTGACAGCTATTTTAAGCTGGGGCTCACTTGCGATGTATATTTAGATCGCTTACAATAGGGATGCCTTGTAGGACCGTCTAAACAAGATACGGGAATAAGAACCGACCCGCCCGTTTAAAAAGGTGGCCTTAAGGTAAATATACCCATTTCTTGGCGCTAAAACTAACCCCAACATAAAACTAAACTGTCACCTTCATCTTAAACCTAAACTTTGCAGTTAACACGATCATAACCTTAACCCATAGCCTTATCATGACCCGAACCCCAACTCTTACCTTAACACCAGAATTAAACCTTAACCTAAATGTAACCCTAACCCCCACCTTCATCCAACAAAATTTCGTTAGCACTAAGTCACATGTATAGTGGGCGATTCCTTCTCATATAACCTGTTTAGGCAGCCATCAAAGGCATCCTTACTTGTCTTACTGCTCGAAGCAATTTTGTTTGGTCTACATGTGGTTCATCAGGACACAATCGAGCTGACATTCCAAGGGATATGTTCTTACTCGAATGTTTCTATTGAGGTTAAGCTGCGTTGTTTTCTTATTGATTTTGAGGCTCATTCTATCCAAATTTCGGTGTAACCACGGTCTAATACATTTAACATGTGAAATGATAAGCTATCTGACACGGATGGTTGCATGGTGAAAAACAGTATGATTCCCTCTTAGGCCAAATTTGAGCCAAATTTGCACACAATCCGCAACTGGAAGCGGAGGTTATTTTTCATTATAACCAATCATTTTCCCCTGTTCTGTCCAGCATTACTATTTTCATATATTTATAAATGCATCTTGAAAAACTGGTTTCGATAACAGGCAAATGTTTAAAAAGCTTGCTTGAACAATAAAAGTTGGCAAAGTTTCTGAAGCAACCGTGGTGAAATTCACAGCAACTATCTCCGAAATTCGTTAAAAAGGGGCAACAAAAGTGTACATTTTCAGGCACTCACTCTTTCGATGAAACTGGACAGTCGGTCATTCAGTCGACGCAATTCGAACATCTCGCGAGCCCTGCCCTGTATCATCTCACTCACATCCGGTGGCTCTGTGCTTCTGGTTGCACTACCATCCTCAGACTGACATTGTTTGTTTGAAATCATTCTCCCGGCCAGAGTACACTTGGGACGACTTGGACCGCATGTAATCAACACGGACTGACTGGTAGTCGTCATGGTGGTAAAGCAACTTGTCTCCTCGGCATTTGTTTGACTACATCTCAGTGCCGATGGAGGTGTAGCCGTAGTACTTCGAGCGCCAGCGCTGCTGTTCTTTGGCTGCTCGTGGGGAACACCACCTACACCTTCTGTCTCATCTGCGCTCAGGAGAGATGGTGATGGAGGCGGCCGATTATAGCTACTAGTATTCTTGCATAATTTTAGGCGTGAGCAGTGAACATCCTTTTGTGAAGACTGATCCATCCGCTTGGATCTTTCGCTGCTGCAAGACGCAGCTTCACCCAGGAAGAATGTAACCAGAATACTCACCTCGGTGCCCCCCTCATTTTTTAGCGATCGTGTGTGTGTGCGTTGCGTGCATGTGTGCACGTAGATGTCTGTGTGTTTTGCATGTCCGGGTCAACGGCTACTGCGCGACTGTAAGTTCACTCGAATGCAGTTCCGAGCGAAGGGTTGGCGGTCCCCTAAACAGCACTCTGCCTTAAGCTTATTATCATCACATAAATCATGCCCTCAAAACGAAGAGTAAACCTGTGCGTCGACATTTTACTGGGTTAAATGGTTCTGTAAGCCAGGACCGATAGAAGGGTTCAGCGAATATTCCCATTTTGCACTTTTTGTGGCCGGATGGCGCATTACTGAAAAATATGTACTTGCCTATGTAAATTTACATCAAATGTGTTTAAAAATATATGTACGTAGGTACTAGACATATTTAACATGAAAGCAAACTTGCCTTAACGAATTACTGAGAGATAACGAATGCTTCAGTTGCATGCATTGAACTTTGAAACCGAGTTACAGCTATTTTTGTTCAGTTGCCTTTAATCATCTAGTTGGAACAAAAAATAAGGCTGAAACAACCAAGACTCCCATCACACGGCTCCACAAATTCATAAATACCTCCCCCACCTTTTTCGATGAATAGAAAACCTTCACTTCTGGAATAATATGCAAACGCGTCTTGAATACGACGCGCGCAAAGAGAAGGGCCGTACATAAGACTATGGATTTAATAAATTTACTATATGGAAGAAGTCAGAAACGGCGTTTGCTTTACACATAATTGATCAGGGAACACGAGTTGCGGAAGTTGATTGAGAAATCAATAGGATTATGGGTTAGAAGGACCCATTGCGATCTGTAAACCAGACAAACATCGAATGGTCATACCTCGGGTCGTAGTAAAGTTAACGTCTACGAGATAACCTTATGCACACAGATGGGACTGAGTTTCCTAATTGAACGGCTGTTATAAATAGCATTATTAATCTCTCTCCAGTGAGGATTTTTATTAGAAGTGCCAGGGTTGAAATTCGCGAAAATCCAAAATAGATCTTTAAGCTAGGGGTGATTCCAGAGGAGCTTTACAAACCACCTATGTTTCTCTTACTCTACCACTCCCATATGTAGTAGGTAGTATTAATCTTACCACCAATGATTCGGGAATACCGTCTGGATTGTTTATTTTTCATTTTGTGAGAAACCAACCATGAGCTTGGGGCAAATCAGTCTATATGAGGCTTTATGGGCGTAGACTGAAAATAGATATGAATATTAGGACCGATTTTTATCAGCTAGAGTAAGCTAACCTCACGTATAGAACGCTGGGAACCCACCCATGAACTGAAACCCTCGCAGTGCTGTCATGTAGCGGCGGGATTCCAAAAAAAACACGTGTTCGGGCTTTCAGCTAGTACCCATGCTGTCAATATGCTGTATCAGGTAACCTTCTGGATTCACTGAGAAAGAGCCAAATACGAAAAACTCTGGCTTTATGGTAACGCCTCTACTGTCACGGGCCACAGTCTTAATGCCGATCCGACCTTTCGATTGATCTCTCCGGACTCGAGATATTATCGGATGTATTCTGGTAAAGCAGTCCTGAGGCCACAGAAGCTACGACCTTTCCATCAGTTACTCTAATGAAGAAGAGCACTGACAAATAGGAGGAAGACTGACACGTTCGTTGGTGATTAATTAGCCTTCAGTAGTCAGTCAAACCCATGCACAGGACTCAACTGGTTAATTCTCAAGTTCGGTTGACTGTGGTCGAGATTATACCTGCTTCCGTGGGAATTAACTTTAATACTCCATCCATAGACATATCAGTCTCTCTTCTTCCACGGTACCAGTTAAACTTTATTGTTTCCTCGACAATTTTGAGCGCTCGAGATCTGAATGTTCACGGACAAACTAACTGGTCACTTTCCTGCCGTCACTCAAGATCGGGCATCAATACCCTCTCTCTTGGCTTTCCCTGTGGCATCTGTTCAAACTAGCCTGGCCTCTGCAACACTGCGCCCGCACTGGACTCCGCCTATCCGCGCCGGTCAAACGCGTATGTCTACATCTTTCTTCGACCTGAGGTACACACCGCGGCTAGCGGGGAGTCGATCGACAACCTAACCACTTTTAAGAGCGACCTCAAACCCTACACAAAACAACCCTGCACCAAGCAATGCCTCTGTCTGGAAGTGATTTTCCCACGAAAGGAGAACTCTTAAGGCTGGTCTTTCTAGCCTGCTGAACTTTAGCCCACTATTTACAGTGTGTAACCCAACTCATGAAAAATGCCAAAATTTACGAAAGATAGATAGTCACTCGCAAACCGACATCAGCGCATGTACCAAACATTTGAAATATTAATGAGCAACCTTAGGCGAAGTTAAAACTTAAAAGAAATGTGAAAAGTAATATTATTTTTGGTGAGAAATAGTAACCTTTTTAAGAAAAGCGGCAAGTTCTGAAAATGTGAAAAATTGCTGTGAATGCGACAAATTTTGATTTGGAAACTCCTTGTCGTTGATGATCGTACTTGGCGATAGAACGGCGACCGACAATGCCATGTGACTAAATGAACTTATCAATATGAGGCACAAACGCAAAGTTCCCAAGGATAGAACTTACAAGTCAGTGAAGACGGGTTAAATCGGACAAGCCTTTACTGACGCCAAAGAACGTACAGAAAGCTCTGAAAGCAGTTGCCACAATCTGGCTCTTCAGGCATATGTTTCAGTTGAAGTGCATCCACTCAACACTCCGCCCGGCCGCACCCAACCAGTGAAGAAGTAAATATCGATAAGCATCACGGCGTTGGGGGAGGTTGTCACCCACGTGTACGCAATGCCTGGCAGGCGCAGGCGATCACGAGACCGGACAGCCACAAACTCTTCCTACCGACTTTAAGTCTACCATGGCCCAATATACGGTCACCTGACGTCCGCACTCTTTGAGAGATCCTGATTGGTAATTTGTCGACCTCATATCTTCCCTCTCTGATCCACTGGCTATCCAGCTGCCTCTCTGTCACCCGATATCCCTGATCAATCCCTAACGAACGTCCGCGATTCCAGTGTAAGAATACACTACTGTGAATCAGCATTTTCAAAATACAGTTGTTACAGAAACTAACAGATCGATAAGGCCATAATATGACAGTAGGCGATACACACGAAACTGCAGGGCCATAGGCGTGCTTTTCAATATCTGTGTACTCCCAGAACAGATTCTTCCGAGACTGCACCTAGCTGCTCTTCACAAAAAGGACACGGCGGCTTTTCACATTTTCAAAAACATACATCCAAACGGTGAAAAAGCAACGACCGTCTACACGAAGGCGACGAACACCACGCACCTTCTCAATTTTCGCAGCAACCATCCGGTGGCTCAAAAACGAAGCTGTGTGCGAACGCTGTTCAAACGCATCGAGACTCGTTGCAGCATGCGATGCCATACATCAAGGACGTGTCAGAAGCGACCGAGCACATTGTTACGGGACTAGGTGTCAGAATTGCACACCGGCCCAAAGTTACCATGTGCAGCAGGGTCATGAGTATCAAGAACAGGTTAAATCCTAATGGGCAGTCGGGGTAGTGTATCGCATCCCGTGTTAAAACTGTTCCTGTAACTACACAGGATAGACTGGACGTATGCTTGGATCACGCATACACGAGCATAAGCCGGCTGTGAGACGGAGTGATGACTTATCACAAGTGGCTGCCCACACCTACGAAAAGGGTCATGGTTTAACTTCGCAGCCTCGAAGATAATCGCCCATGCCAGAAGCAAGACAAGCCGAGAATTGATTGAAGCCTGAACCTCTGATGATAATTCGGTCAATCGATTTATCGATCTGGAACCGGCATGCAGGGCCCTGTACAGTCACCTCCGGACCGGCGCCACTGCTGTCTGATAGGCTCTAGCACCTATAACTGTTGCTCGTTTTTTTATCTCTGACGATGAACTCCAGTAAGAGTTTGAAAGCTGAGACGAATAAAGCCATGAGTCCGGTGAACGAACAACCTTCACCTTCTTTACTTGTTCAAAGCGAACTAGCTAAACTCAAGGCAAGGCAATAAGAACAATGAGAAGAACGGTGACGGCGAGTACCCACGATACCCAGGTAGACCTAGTGCTGTGTATTGAGCTAGCGGCCGTTGCGTCTTTTGACGGATTGCAGCCCATAGAACCAAGAATCAAGCAGTTCGTGACTCACGAGGTCATCGGCTCTTGAAAAGATTTCGGCCTCGTAGATGTGGATGGCGTGGTCCGGCCCCGTCAGCTGGGCCACAACTTGGAATTTAGCATCCTCCTCTCTGCAAACAGTGCATGAAGAGAACTCAATATGCGGCCTTCGCCTGATTCCATGACCAGCTCAGAGCGTACAAATGCAGCTTTCTCCCCTGGACAATCGCATCACTCAAACGTCATCCAACTAACGGACTGATATTGATTAGTTCGGAGTATTACATATCTCATCGCAGCCTCGGACATTGCAGTCATCTAAACTGAATATCTTTTTTAATCAACTCAAATGATCAAGTCTCATACCCAACAACATCCTGCAGTCTTTTGATGACATGCCCTTGCATGCCTTTACTTTCACTCGAGACCGTCGAATAACTTCACTCGGGTAGATACGTTGAAACGGAGAATAACCTCAGATGCACAATAATTATCCATATCCTAAAGTTCTGCCCCAAAACGTGCTTCAAGTTTGATTAGAAGAGTTATCAGAGGGCGGAAGATGTGGCAAAAAGTTCTCCGATTAGAGCTGCACATTCGAGGCGGTTTCGCAACGCTTGGAGTCAGTGAGTTTCTATCCCCACAGGTGAAACTTCTGGACTCTGTACGGGGATTATGCCTTCGTCGTAATTGGCCGAGATGATGTGTGGCTAATTACTGAACTTCTCAGCACCACTTTATCGGACCAGTCGGGGAGATGAGGCACAATTAGATGGTCTTCTTCGGTATTCTCGTTAGCCGCAACAATTTCGGTCAACCATAAACTAAGCTGTTCAATGAACGCATGTATATGAAGTAAGTTCTCAGCTTCAAAATTCACGTAGCCAGCCACAACTCAGGACTACTGAATGATAATGTAACTTCTGTCAGCCTTCTCAAGCCAGTCAGTGCTGAGTTTGCTCACAAACCAGATTTCCATCAGATACCTCGTGCTGAGGCCGAAATGCCCACCAGAACCACCACCACCACCACCACGGAAAGAGGCATCCGGAGTCGTTTGTCTGATTTGGTGCAGTTTCGCACAACGTAAAGCCGTCATAGAAACCAAAAGATTATCGTGTAAGTGGATGGTCTAAAGGGGACCAGAAGTGGAGGAATGACGCCAACTCTCGTGTTGCAGTTTTGTAGGCGGGATCCAATCATTCCAGCAAGTTTAGCGAAGCAACAGTACCCGCGGGAGGTCACAACCTGATTAGTCACGAGCAGTTCTCCAACAAATTTGATAGCCGGAAAATGTTCTTACCGAGTATAAACGGCTGCCATTATCACAGGAGCTGTTCGTCTTAATAGGTGTGACCTTGAGGCAGATTGTTACCTTGAATGACGCTTCTGAGGTTGGCGATAGATTTCAGCACGCAGAAAAGCCAGGCAAATAAGGTAATTGTTTCAAGAATTGTGTCCCATCCCGATCATTTTGTCTACCAGATCAAATTAACAGTGGTAAAGGAAACAGTCCGTTAGTGAGGCTGCCAAAGTTTTTATCCTCCAACTGAATGCGCCTGATTGTGGGGAGCGGTAACAAGCGCAGATGACCCAAAAACGGTCAACGCGGTAGAGGCACTAGGTCAACGAAAGGAGCACATCAGGGCACAGTAGGCGTTATTTTGGATGCGCACCCATAATAAGTACTACACCTCGGGAGTGCGGCTGCACACAAAGGTGCAGGCTGACGTAGCGGTAGCTACCCGCATCCGATCCCTCAGCGGTCTCCTTTGCTCACGATATTGCCCACAGGTGAAAAGGAGAACAGTGTCATAGATGCCACACAATTCACCTCCATGAGGTCAACCTTTCTGGACACGTTGGACACCGTCTGAAACGATGTTCAAACTGCGGTGCCACCAAATGCAGATTCAGAATGAGGTTTACAGTCTCGGTGGACATGTAAGGATGCTGCTAAGCAATCTCACCGTCGGTGAACACGAGTCTCGATGACCACTGTGCATGAACCGGGGCCCGTTTTAGGTGATCCGTTAAGCTCTCGGCTCCCTAGGAGAAACGCGCGAGGGAGCTGCACATCCTGCCCGAATATACAAACCACCCAGCTCGCTCCTATATCGAGGCGTCAGTTCACGATGTCTATGACTGACGCCCAGCTGGCTGCCCACATTCCGGGCGGCCCGTAAGACCTGATAAATATTCTCAGCTATCTTCGCATGGGGAGGATGCTAGCCAATGAAGTCGTGTTACCTGATTTCGAAGTACACAAGGACTTATCAATTATTCGCGGACGGTCAGCAGACTCCCCACGTCTGTAGATTTACCCAACACGACATTCGAGGCGGCATGGAGGTCCAGGGTAAAACCCGGTATCTTAAGAGGCTTATTTCCAGCCGCGCACGAGGGAATTCTTATCTCCCATTAAATCATAGACTGCTTCCCGTGTACACAAGCATCACTAAAATTATGACGTCTAAAATACTCCCTACTAAAAGTTCTACTTAACTCCAAATAAGGGGCGTTCATACGTCGAGAAATCCATCTACAGACGCTGGCGTGAATAAAAACGCGGAAAATCAAAACACTAGGACCCAGAATAGCATAGTTGCTATCGCTTAACAGTTAAGTGGTTAAACACTTCAAATATTCTGGAAAATCCTAATGGTGCTTACGTTCTAAAGGGGCCCGGGCACATCCTGAAGGGACAGGAAGTTATTCAAATTAAGCCCATTTGCCGACCGACTGGCGGCCGATGCACAGACTAGGGTATGCATTGGTACCAGCGATCTGTTTCGTCAGTAGAGTTCGATTAGCTGAACCGATTATTCTAGTCCTACCAAGCCGTTATTATAAAGTTTATCAGCCTTCGGTTAAACTCGGCGAGTATGGGAAGGTTTCTGAACCCTACGACATCCGCCCAGTGGCCTGATGACTCAGCATGCACATGACAACCCAACGCAGTCATATGGGTTCTCGATATGAAACTAACGACATCATTAGACATTCTAGGTCAAAACACTAGACGACAAATGACTACGAGAGCTACACTACGGAGCCGCGTGGAAAGAAAGCTAAACTTCAGAAATGTTGCCGACCTGTGCAAGATGCATCCGTCACCATGAGCAAACGTTCTTGGTACGAAAAGCAAGGAGGGTACACAGAGCCCTGTCAAAAATAAAAAGCTCCATGAGAACCGAGCTCCACGTGCAAGGTTGGGTGTACAAAAATTTGTTTCAGTCAGCGGAATGTGACACAAATATAACTGATTGTGCGGCATTTTGATATTTCAAACCAACTCCAGGAACATTCTCCCCTCGCTCTTACTCTTATTATATTCATGCCCTGCGTACAACCTCAGAATACCGAAGTGCAGACTGACAAAGATGCTACGGTTCTAGAAAACAAGACAAGGCTAACAGGCCTAGTCGCAGACTGCTGAGAAACCCATTGGGGGCGGCCGGGCCCGGCAGACGACGCCAAAATACCAGACGAAACAAATTAATTTGGAGAATGTTGAAGACACGGTTGTCACAGTCAGGCTGGCTTACCCAAGGAACGAATAAACAGGCATCCCCGCAGCTACGGTGACACTTAGAAATGGGAGTTCGGGGACAAAGACAAGAGGCGGCAGCCGTTTTGCTTGGACGAAGTACTGCAAGTCTCGAAAGTCCAGTTCGCCAGTGACAGGAATCATGTGCCCGATTTGACCATAGATCGTCCTAACGTGACCACAGGAGACTCTGGGTAAAGATTCGATGAAACGCCCGAGGGATACGCAAACCTCTAGAGCCCACACAAGCAGAAATGATCTCAATTGTATAAACTTGCGGGAAGAAGATGAAGGCTGAATAAATATAAAAATTTATTTAGATAATAAATAAGCCTAACTATGTGTATTTTGTTCCTGGAGGGTGCTGCGAGCGGGCTACCCAACCCCATCTTGTTTTTTTCTCAGGTATGGGGAGGTAGGATTTACCGAGGCTCTGACCAGCGAGTGTTTACTCACTCTCCTCCGTCAAAGCTACTTAACTAGTAGTTATTTGCTTGTAAATTTATCTGCTTTCCGCGTTCTGTCCTGTTGAGCCAAATCCAGATGATACGCCAAGACGAATATAGAGTTGAATTCCTGGTAGTCTGCTACATACAATGTCGAGCTAGATCAGTACACGGAACTGGGCTTATTTGGGATTAGCCGAAGTACGGCGAAATGGGAAGAGAGACTAGTCAAATTTACTTGGTACGGCCACGACGAGAAAGGTCGATGAGTAACACCTAAAGCAGACATTGTTGAAAAATTTACTTGGTGGCGAAAGGCGACTGTAGACACAGAATTTGGAAGGAAGAAAAGAAATATGATTATATAATAACAAGAGTGGATTAAAACAAACGCCCACTTGTTCAAGGTCGAGGGTCCCTTTATAATTCCAGCAAATTTGTGGGTGTTGCGTCATATTTTATTACTTCTGCTTCGGAAGAGATGTTGATATGATTCGATGAGGGTGGTCCTTCAGAATCTACAAAAAGGTCTACAGAACGTTTATTTCCTGAAAGGGGCAGGTTAGTAACCTGTTCGGTCGTCATCACAAATAGGTAAGTCTACTTACTTCCGATGTAAGCGAATGAAATACGATTATGAAAGTTTATTGGATGTAGTGATAGAAATATAACATTAAACTATGCAAAAATTGGAAACGAGAACCAGTACTGTTTAATGGGGAGGAATTGGTTGAAATTTCGACCGAAAATACAACTTCGTTATTAAAGGGTCTTCCGAGTCCGCTTTCTCAGATTGCAAAGGAAATTGTAGAACATGACTTCAGTCTTTTCCGAGCATAATCAAATTCGATTCTTCAAGATAGCGAACACGGTACCGTGCACAAAGCATTCGCTTTAGGGAAAGTGGGAGTTTCACATGAACTATCATCACCGAGGCCTCTTAAAATCATTCCCGAAAAGGATTTTCAGGCTTCAGGCCTCCTAGAAAGGAGAATGGCTCTCAATATCTGAAACCGGGATGTGTTTTTTCAGCAGGATTACGAACCAACGGAAAGGCACAGAAATAAGGATGCTGAGAACAGAACTGGAAAGGGGAAACGAACAGGGAGAAAAATGGCTCCAAATAAAGGAAGGGGAAATAAACGTGATGAAGAGGCCTTTCCTGCGATGGACCCCAACATCATCAAGGCGGTTTTTCTTCGGGACGGAGGACACTAAATACGAAATACCAAAACTGTTCAGAGTTCCTATAACTTAACGAAGGCGCTCCGGAACACGGTTGACGGCTACTCATCAGACATCAGCGTGGGCGGGATCGACACCAGTTCGGCTCGGTAACCACTGACAGATCCTAGGATTCAATCCCGAGAAAGGAGCAGAAGTTTATATGTAGGAGTTACCCAGTTTTAATTGAGATGTTTGCATACCAATGCTCAGAGTCTCCTTTCGAAAAGAGACGAACACAAAGCACTTGTCTCAGACGAAGCCACCGATTTCGTTGTCATTATGGAAAGGTGACTCAAAGCCGGTAAATCTTGGATAGCGAGGTTAAGAGAGATGGATACCAGCTCTTATAAAGAGACAGAGAATGAAGACAGAGAGATGGAGTGGTCATATCCGTAAGGACAGGAATCTCGGCAGTAAAACGAGCGCATGCCCTCTTCCTTTACTATGAATTTCTCTGGATAAATACTAAAAAGGATTGTTTACAAAACCTACAAATCTTGGCGATCTACAGACCACCAACTATTCCAAGTGCAGCTGATGAGTCAGGGAAGTAGTAAGTCATTAGGAGGTGCTTATTGCTGGAGATTCCAATGCACCTACAGTAGACTGGTTAAATCTGACAGTTGACGGTGTGCCGAATTCTTTCGACAGCAAGCTAATGGATCTGACTCTCGACCAACCTCTGGCACAGAAGGTTAAATATTGTGAAAACTTACGGTGCATTTGTTCGATCTCATTTGAAATATGCCGTGCAGGCCTGGTGTCCGTAGTTCAAGAAGGACTATCTTCAGCTGAAACGAGTGCAGACGAGGACTACGAAGACGGTCAAGCATCC
Organism: Schistocephalus solidus; assembly: GCA_017591395.1. Classification (NCBI taxonomy): domain Eukaryota; kingdom Metazoa; phylum Platyhelminthes; class Cestoda; order Diphyllobothriidea; family Diphyllobothriidae; genus Schistocephalus; species Schistocephalus solidus. The sequence goes on along the minus strand of WEDG01005760.1, from coordinate 46,061 downwards.
TAGTCATCTGCCTAATGAAGCCAGACTGGTTGAACTTGATTTGTTTCCGCTCAATTACGGGCAACTGCGAGGTTAAATCATCGAAACCTACCGGATTGTCAGAGACCGCGAATTCAATCTAGATGTTGCGGACTTCCTCGAATAAGCTGGGATGGAACACCTGAGGGGTCATCCCTTTCAAATGCAGAGCAAGTTGGTCCGCAAGGACATCCATTGGAACGCCTTTTCGCAGAGGGTCATTGGAGCATAGAACGGACTACCTAACGAGGTGGTCCTTTTAAAAACAGTTGATCCATTTAACTGTAAACTAGATATTCATTTACTGAGAAATTATTGTAAATATAGTGAAGATTGTGTCAGAAGCGGCAGCTTGCGCCTGGCCCACACATATTGATGACCTTACATTTACATTTGTGAGATGTTTTGCTGTAAAAGTTTTCTCTATTCACATTTTTGAATATGAATAGGGAGCTCAAGGAGTAAAACCTAATTCCCTCAATAAAGTGACTTAAAATAACTAGGATTGTTGGCTTCGATTTGGCTCCATCATGGACCCAAAAGGACCGGCATGTTGTGGTGATATCGATGACATGGTGGCTTAGGAAATAAAGCAGAAACTAAGTTCGTAACTTCATTTTGCCAGCCAAACAAACCCAACCGACCGTTACAGAAGCTGTAATGTTTTGATATGTAGTGCCCTACATTTACCACGCACTGGGTCGTATAAGAAGAGACAGCGAAAGATAAGGTGATTCGTTTTCTGAAAATAGACTCGGTGGGAGTCAGAGATCCCGAAATGCGGCAAGCACTGTGCTTGCGCACGCGACTGTCAACCAGCGTGATGCAGGCATGAGTGAATAAAATACCATGTAATTGTGTCACTGATTGACTGACCAGCTGATCGGCTAATAGCAATTTGTGCATGCCTGTGATTTTCTTGGTTGTCCCAGCCTGTGTGCACGCATTCGTTGCGGCAGCTCGATTAGTTTCCTCATTTGACCCCGTGCGATGTGTTGGCGTCAAAGGTGGAAGGCACTATAGTAATGAAAGTCAAACTGGGTACTTATTTTACCCACATCAACTGCAAAATAGGTTTCACAGAGCCAGTGACAAGTTAGTATTTCGTGATAAGGAGTCATTAACACCTTATTAGAGCTACTAAGTGTAGAAAATATAGATGATTCTTTAAAGTGAGCACTAACGGTCGGAAAAAATGGGCATTTTTCTGCCGGACTTTGTGTGGGCATGAGGTCCAAGCAAAACATCACAATCTATAGGAACAGTATTAAATCAGCTTAGGCTTAGCGGGAGTATTTTTTGCAAATCAGGTCAACTTTTTAGGCAAATCCATGTCTAGTCATGGAGATGTCTACTATTTAATAATAATAATAAAAGTTTTATTTAATGCCGGTTTACAGGCATTATTAGATTAAATATTCAGTGGGGATCAGGCTGGCAGTAAACAAACCGCCTGAATATATATCACATTAATTGTTTTTTTCGATTTTTATGTCTCTCAGGAAAAAAAACTTGCCTATGAGATGATAGCCGTTCAGATAAGGGAAGGGCTAAGAGAATTGCACTCTGTTTGCAGTCTCTCTGTCTTTTTTAGGAACCGGGATTCTGCCCCAGACAAGAGTGCATCCGTGGACGGTTGCTCGCTGTCATCCAAAGAAGTCAAGGGGTAAAGGCTGCAGAGGCGGTGCCATAGCCCTCCAGTTAAGACCTGGGATTGAGTCCCGAAGCCGCAAAATCCGTTGAACTGCTGAGCAGATTCTACCGTGTTGGAGCCCAGAATTCTCGGAAGCTGTTCTGAGTGCAAAAACTAGTAATATTTCTCTCAAACAAAGAATAAATTCTGCATTTTTACATTCTGGGGTAGGTTATTCCACATGGCTTTACCGTTTACCGAAAAGAATTGATGATACCTAACTGTGCGAGCTATTAAAAGAAATAAAAAGACATTGCGGTGACTGCTGCGCCGAGGGTGGTCTAGATGCCTGACAGTGGTAAGAGGATTATATGTTCGAATATCCAAAAGCTTAAAAAGTAAAAAGATTCCCTTATGTACTTGGCGAAACCATAAGGGATCAATGTTTGTAAGCCTACAGTGTTCTTGATACGACAGATTACGGTGCTGCAACGATAAAATTCTTTTCGTAAAGAAGTGCTGGACCGATTTTATTTTCTTCCGTTCACTAGCGCGCAGCTGGAAAAATAGAAATGAGCAGTATTCCAAGTCAGGTCTTACGTACATTTTATAAAGGTGGAGTCTAATATCAATAGTTTTAAAATTTCCGAGGATGAACCCGGTAGTTCTGCGTGCTTTGGAGACAATCATTGCACAATGCTCCGAAAGATTGAGATAGTTGGAATATGATATGCCCAGATCCTTAACAACGCCAGGCATATTTCGATCGTGGCCATCTATGCTTAGTTGAGACTGATGGTCGTCGCCAACAACCAAAACGAAACATTTGTACCAAGAAAGGGAAAGGAGCCATTTGCAGCACCACTGGGAAAAGGCCTCAAGATCATTTTCTAAAGGATCAAGCATAGTGTCGCAATCTGCCTGCTTGTATCGATAGGCAACTTTTAAATCGCTGGCATGCATAAAGGGCCTTACATTCTGAAATAAACCTGGTACATCATTGATGAAAAGACAAAATAAAAGTGGGCCAAGCACACTACCCTGAATAACTCCACTCCTAACAAGTGCAGGGTTTGAGGCAACATTGGAGAACTTAAAATGTTGTGTGCAAGTGCTTTCGGAGCAGAAAGTATTACAATAGTATGTGACTAATGCTTGCATTCGGCAGGTTACCCGCTGAGGGACGCAGGAACCTTACGTCATTTGTGTAGGATGAGCGATAGAACTGTGAAAAGTACTTGGCATTTTCCCTGTTTTCAGAAATGTCGACGCCCACGACAGTCTTTATGATCGGGATGTGATGCTTAGTCCTTGTACATCTGTGGAGATAACTGTAGACTAACTTTGGATTCCGCGTTGCATTTTGCAGCAAAGTCTTCTCGAATTCTCATCGCGTTATAAGGATAAGGTTTCTCAGTTTGCTTTTCTGTGTTTTAAACTTGTTAAAATATGCGACTTGATTAGAATCAGAGTATTTTTTCCTCATTTTGTGTTTCCTGTTTAGTTCCATTTTATGCTTGCTCTCTTGCCACCCAGGAAGCTTGCTCTGGGGGACACTCGTTAATGAGCAGTGGTTGTCCATGAGTTGCAGAAGAGCATTCCGGAAGAACTCCCTATCTTCGTTTACAGTGCCCGGAAACATTGACGTCCAATTGAGGTCTGTTAAATCTGCACGCATCTCATTAAAATTTCTTCGCCACACGTTGCGCTTGTTTTCCTCTATAGCAGTTCCAACGAAGAATAAGGTTAAGTCCCACATAATCACTTCGACAAAGCGTAGGCATTGAAATAATCTCTTCGTAAAAACGAGGTCAAGAAAATTAGCTTTTTGTCCTTCAAGTGTTCTGGTCGGAACGAGGACATGTTGTCTGATGAATGCTTTTAAGGTCTTTTGCAGGAAAACGTAATCAAAAGTTGAATTCGGGCATGATGATTGACCAGTGCTCCAGTTAATTCCTGGGTGTTGAAGTCACCCATAATCATGACGTTAGGTCGACTGGATAAATTTTCTTATTGTTCCAACAGGTGGTCATCTGTGAACCCGTCTATCCTAGGAGGCCCATAGACAGTGAGGACATCCAGACATGGAGAGCCGAGAGCCTTGATGGGAAACCATATGGCTTCGCTGTTGCACGCAAACTTGCTCCTCTTGTCGGACACTATGAGCACTTCTTCGACACTCACAATTATTCCACCACCCTGTCGGTTTTCTCTGTCCCTCCAATATAAATAGATTTATTGATTTGGCACTGCTTGGGCGCCGTCAAATCCTTAGAAGACAGGAAAAAACCTAAAACAAACTCCTCTTTTCATTAACCCCTTTTGATTTGGTTTGTTTGTTTGCTTAAAAAGCAGTGTTCGAAATGAAGAGTTTGTTTTAAGTAAAAAAACCTGTTTTCCAAAGTTCAGAAATAGCAAAATTTAAAGTTAAAACAGTTTTACAGAATGGGGATGAATGTATCAGGTAAGAATGATTAGAATCAAGACTAGTTTGTTATTGACGTTAGAGAGTATCCATTTGACAGAGGTAGAAACGTCTGCGGTCGATTCGAAGGTATAAGTAATTCCAATCAGATGTGAGCGCAGTCGATTCCGGTGTGGGGTCTGCCGACTAATTAGACTTAGTTGACTGATTGCTTCCTACTATCGAAGATTTATTAAAGACTATGCTCACCTTGCTGGTCCGCTTCACAAGCTGACCCAGAAAGAAGTACAATTTAAGTGGACGGCTAGTTGTACTAGTAGCTTCCAGACGTTGAAGGATAAGTTGTGCACTACTCCTATTTTAGTTTTTTCCTGACATAAGCAATGATGCCAGGAAATTTATTCTAGATACCGATGCTAGTGACACTGCCATAGGCGCCGTCCTTTCCCAGCAACAACCAGATGGTACAGAGGGCGTCATTCAGTATCTAAGCCGATCCCTGACAAAGACAGAACGCCTTTACTGTGTGACCAGAAGGGAGATGCTCGCACTCACCCACTTCGTGGAGGAATGCCGGCCATACCTCCAATACCGGCCTTTCATCGTGCGCACGGATCATAGCTCTCTGACCTGCTTGCAGAACTTTAAGAACGCTGAAGGACAAGTCGCTAGGTGGCAAGAGAGACTCGCCGGGTATGAGTTCAAATGCATATACCGTCCAGGACGTCAGCACAATAATGCTGATGCTCTCTCTCGAAAGCCCTACTGTCCCCATGGCGAATGTCCGTCATGTACAGACATTAAACATTAGTGCCGTGTCACTACAAGACGACCAAAGCCGTCTTTGGGCGCAAGCGCAGCAAGGAGATCCTCATATTGGCCCGATATATCATAGGAAGACCTTGAAGACCCTATAAGCACCACCAATTATTTGTTCTCCAACTTGGACAATTTGATCTTCGTTACCACTTCACTAGGACTGTTCCGGACAATACTGTTTCAACTGCATGTACCTATTTGCTTCCTGCTCATCTGGAATTCTTTCTTGTGCCGAAATTCGTCATAAAACGGATCAAATTGGAATTTGTTTATCATCTTATTCAAGTTGACTGCACAGGCTCTGCACCAATAAAAACTGACAACCACTCAGGGAACCAAACGTGTACAACCTCGTGAAGATCTGAAGTTATCCAGGACCTTCGAAATATCCGAACGGCTGAGTCGTTCCTAAATATCCTTCATACCGTTTATAGTATTTTTCAAAAGCGTTTTTTAACAAGTATGAACATTTTTGCTCATATTGCATTAAATACTCGCCATACTCCAAAAGCCAGTCGGAAATTTTCGTTATACGCTCAAAGGAGAACATACTTTTACGCAGTGTTTTAACATTTATGGACTCAAAACCATTGTGTGCTTGCAACAGAACCAGTCACGAAACTTCCTTTAAAGGAAAGCCTGTTGAGTTGGCTTCGACATCCACGACTGGCACTCAATCAGTTTATACTTACAACCAAAAACCAGCAAAGCGCGCAAAAAGCGTAATGGCAGCCAAATCCGTCGGCTACGAGGACGAATCTTGCGTTGGATGTTCTTATATTTTACTAAGAGTTCAAAAACTGGAAAATGAGCTTGCAGAGTTAAGGAAGCTCTTGCAAGATAACATTACTTGACGAAATACGCTTAGCAATATTCCAGTTAAAAAGGCAGTGACTAAAGCACCAAAAGTATCAAAAACTACAATATGTTACAGCTCACAATGTTCAGACGCGATTACCCATAACGACCGGATAACGGGAACACAGTCTCTGAATCCTAAGGACGACGACCAGAGCAAACCACAAATCTCATCCTGCTATCTTGGGTGTTCTAAAGAGCCCGTAGTTGAATCCCAAGAAACAAACGCATGGCAAGCTGCAATGGGGAAACACCACAACAGGAAGACAACATCACAATCAACTCTGATGGATTCATTGAAGCCTTCAGATGAGAGTACAGTCAGAGGTAGACTAAATCCCAACGAGAGCTCTGTAAACCGTTCTCGTGCCCCTAAGGAGAACTTAGGAGGAAGCGAAAATTCCAAGCACCAGGATCGACAACAGTGTTTAGTTATTCAGGGTTTGCACGAGTCATCTGCAGTCCGACCAGAAGACCGGGTCGCCGAAGACCTTGCTTCGTTTAATGGCCTCCTTAAGCAGTTTCTCCCGAGCGTGGAAGTAAAAGTTATTAAAGCATTCCGGATCGGCAAAAAGTCTGAAGACAGCCTAGGAACGCCGCGACCGCGACCTCTGAAAATAATGCTAGAGAGCAAAGACCAAATCAAGGCGATCCTATCCAAAAAAACTAAACTACGTCACTCGCATAAAGAGGTTTTTTTCAACCGGACTACTCCCCTGCGGAAAGGCTGAAACGCCGGGAGCTTGTCTTGGAACTACAATCAAGACTGAAGGCTGGCGAACACAATCTGGCTATTTTCAAGGGGAAGGTAGTTCAAAAGAATACGAATTTTCCATTGAACCAACCGATTGTTCTGAGGACAACGGCAGCCACCTCACTAACGCCAAAACCATCAGGGAACCAATTGCCCAAAGAGATGTCAGAACTGATTCCGTAACACCCAGCGTTCTCACTAAAGAAACCAGAGTTACCGAAAACCATGAAGAAACGGAAAAAAAACATATGACCTTGACGTTAGAGGAGACACAGTTGGGCCCATAAAATTGACAAACGCAACAGGAAATTTGGTCGGCGCGAAATTGAAGTGCTTGTATACAAATGCACAAAGCCTTTTATCAAAAACTTGATGAGTTAAAAATTTGCCTTGCCGAAGTATCTCCGGATGTGATAGCAGTAACCGAAACCTGGCTGTCGGGCAGTATTCGAGATAGCGAAATAACATTGTCTGGATACCAAATATATCGGAGGGACAGAGAAAACCGACAGGGTGGTGGAATAATTGTGAATGTGAAAGACATGCTAATATTTATTTATTGCCAGTTTACAGGCAAGGTCAAAAGGGATATATACAGTAGGGGGTCCAGCTGACAGTGAAAAAAACTCCTGATCGTTCTTTAAGGTATTTTCAGGAGAAAAAACTGCAGATTGTTGAACAGATTAAAGTTTAGGACAGGGAAGTGTTGACACAGGTGCACAGTGTAGTACTTCTCCTTTCGGTGTTGTTGATCTGGTCTTCTGTACTAGCAGCAAGTATGCCGGCGAGCGGCTGCTAGCTGTAGACTGAGGAATAACCCGATTACGGACTGCAGAGCCAGCAATATTGCCTTCAGCATGAAGTCCGGCATAGGATTCAGAGTCCGTGGACGCCATCAGAACGGAAAAAGAGCTTCCAGAGAATCAGCACCCAAAAATTCGCGGAAGGTGTCCTGAATGTAGAAAAACTAGTGACAGCTCTCGTAAACAAAGGATAGTTTTGCTGAATTTTTAATACTTCTGGGTAGTTTATTCCAGATTGCTATAGCGTTTACCGAAAAAAACTGACGGTATTTAACGTTGCGTGCCAAAGGAAGAAATAAGAATACATCTCTATGATTGGTGCGCCGACAGTGATCGAGCTGCCTCAGGGATGTAAGGGGGTTAAAAGGTAAAACCGTTTAAAAAGCTTGAACAGTAAAAAAATAGTCCCTTCTGTAATCTACGAAGCCACAACGGGTCGAGGCTTGTAAGCTCACAGCGTTGTTGGTAGGACAGGTTTCTGTGCTCTGAAGTAATAACTCTTTTTAGTAAAGAAGTGCTGGACTGATTCTATCTTCCTCCGTTCACTCGCGTGCAGAAGGCTAAATAGAAACGAGCAGTATTCCAGACTAGGTCTGACATACATTTTATAAAGGCTGGTCCTAATATTGAGGGTTTTAAAATTTCTGAGAATAAAACCCAGTGGTTTTGCGTGCTTTAGAGACAATCAGGGCGCAGTGCTCTGACAGATTAAGACTACTAGAATATGATATGCCCAGATCCGTTATAAACCCGGGAACATTTAAGTCATGACCGTCTATGCTTAGATGAGGCTGATGGTTGTCACAACTTACCATAACGGAGCATTTGTGCCAAGAGAGCGAAAGGCGCCATGTGCGACACCACTGAGCGAAGGCTTGAAGATCCTTTTTTAAGAGCTTAAGCACAATGTGGCGATCGACTGGTTTATAACGATAGGCAACTTTTAAATCATCAGCGTACATAAAGGGCCTTCCATACTGAAAACAATCAGGAACATCGTTCACAAAAAGGCAAAAATAGAAGCGGGCCGAGTACACTACCCTGAATAACTCCACTCCTCACGTGCGTGGGGTTGGAGATAACATCGGAAATTTTTACCCGTTGTGCGCGATCATTCAAATAGGAGGATATTAAGTTCAGAAGCTTGTTACCTATGCCGAAGGAGGTAAGTTTCAGCAGGAGGAGATCGTGGTCAACACGATCAAAAGCCTTCGTGAAGTCGAAATAAACGGTGTAAATTGCAAAACCACTATCTCTAGATTGTAGCACATGATCAAAGAAAGAGAGCTGGCAGGTGTCACAAGATCTGTTGAACTTTCTCCAGCAGAGCGTAGTCATGTTTCGTCCAAGGGCGCCACGCCGGAACGCAATATTCCAAGACCGGCCGGATAAATGTTCGAAACACGCGCCCTAAAAGCTATCCGTCAAAATTAACGAAGGATATCCTGATTGCACCTAAGATACACACATCTTTCTTTGCTATATTATCACCGTGCGACGATGGTTTGAGAATGGGTGCTATCCATATACCCAAGTCCTTTAGAATATTGCCCTCCTGAAGTTGGTGACCACTGATGAAGTACTGATATTCAGGTTTTTTAACTTAAAACAAACTCTTCATTTTAAACACTGCTTTTTAAGCAAACAAACAAACCAAAGCAAAAGTGGTTAATGAAAAATAGAGTTTGTTCTAGGTTTTTTCCTGTGTTCTTTGGAATTGACGGCGCCAAAACAGTGCCAAATCAATAAACATATTTATTTTTGAATGTGAATAGGGAGCTCAAGGGCGAAAGTCTACTTCCCTAAATAAAGTGAGTTTATGTGACTTGACTTGACTTATACCCTGAAGAAGTAAACACGTTTGCTGATCCAGGTATTCGGGATTTACACTTTCTTCAAAGTTCTCTTAGGGGCACAAGAACGCTTTACAGAGCTCTCAACGTGATTTAATATACCGTGCGTAATCCTGCCATCTGAAGGCTTCAAGCAATCCAAAGAGTTTTTTTGACTTCTAACCTCTGTTGAAGTTTAAGTTTAATATTAACCTCTTACAACAAAGTACGCAGGGACACTTGCATTCACAGTTGTATACCATCCCCCACCAGAATGTCAAACGCGATGTTATTCTCTTAACGGAGCTGACCAAGACTTGCCTGAACAAATAAGTCAATATTGTTGGAGACTTTAACGCTGCTAACATCAAATGGTAAACTTGGACTGTTTAAGTGCAACAGATGCATTCGGTCATCGTTTGCTTGAGATTGCAAGCAAAAAATTACTCTTTCAGAACGTACCATTCGGAACACACGTTAGGGAAGTACAACGTTCCATTTGTCTTGACTTCATGTTCAACCGAGATGAAGATAATGCGCTGAATATACAAGATCTACGGCCAATGCGTGCTAGCGATCAAATTGTACTGCTCGTTGAGTATTTCATGTTCTCACAGTCTGACTCACTTAAGAAACTGGAAACAAACATCTGAAAGGGAGATTTTCCCAGCATGCGCAAGCAAAACTCAGAAATACCGTGGACAGCCAAATAACGGGGAGCTGTGGATGAATGCTGAAGAATGTTCAGCTCATTGGTTTATATTTGTAAATATTTAAAAGGGGTACAGGCATTGCCCTTGATGATCATATTAATGTGAAATTATCATTGCATGGTTACAATCAATATAAAATGGTGTACATTTAAAAGTGTTTGCTTCAAAGCATAACATAACTTCAAATGCGTTTTTCAGAGATAAAGGCGAAAAGATTGTGGAAGAAAAGTAGAGCCCGACAGATTTTAAAAGTCTTTTTTTAAGTAATCGTGTTGTGACAGTCGCCTTTTGTCAAATATTAGGCCATCAAGCTTTCTTTTAAAATCAGAAATGCTGTCAGAGGTAACCGTCTCGCTTGGTAACGAGGTCCAAGGTCGTACCACTCGTTGGCTTAAAAAAACTTTCTGAAGTTCAATCACGTGCGTTCGCTGGTGATCTTGTAAGGATGACCATTCAGACGAGTTTTGCAGGCAAACTCGAAGAAATGCTCCAATCTCAGTGAGGAATCCTGGCCCTGGATAATCCAGAATGTCCAGAGCAGGCTACACCTTAAGTGCCTCTAGGAAAGATGAAATAAGTCAAACTTTTTCAATCTGTCTTGGTACGTTTAAGTCTTAAATCCGTTGACCATCTTCGTTGCTCTCCGTTGCACGTGTTCAAGGAGGTCAACATCTTTCTTCATCCACGGTATCCAGGCTGGTATTCCGTAATCTAACTGTGGTCTCACGAAGATGCCATTGACTTTTCCGAAGAGATCAGGGGGAATATTTTAAACGCACTGCTGATCCAATGCAGTGCACATGTTGCCTTCTGGACTGCTTTCTTACAGTGTTCTGAGGGCATCAAATTCACAGTTGTCCACATGCCCAGATCTTTGTGTTTCTACCTCTTTTAATACAATGCCATAAATGAAGAACTGGTATTTCAGAGATACTTATAGACCGGCGCTTATGTGTAGGATCACGCACTTGGATACATTAAACTTAAGAAGGCATCTGGCCGACCAGGCACTTAGTTTGTTGATATTCGATTGTTACTCTTTTGCGTCATCAGCGCAACTGACTTCAGTCCATATATTTCTGTCATCTGCAAACATGACAGGTAGATTAGGAAGAGGTTCCAAGAACAACTCTCTGTACTCTGAACGACCAGAAACGCTTGATCGAATTGAAAGGTTTTCCTTGAATTCCTACGTTCAACATCTTCTGTAAAAGAAGCCCGTGTGGTACGCAATCAAAGGCCTTCTTGAAGTAAAAAATAAAACATCTACTTGATGACCCTTATCTGTGGTCTTTGTCCATTTCTCGTGCGATTGAAGGGGACTCATGAGACAGGAACGTCCTGTACGAAAGCCGTGTTGAAAATCGCATAAGATTTGGTTGTTTTCCAGATAGCACATTAAATGCCTCTTGATAATACGCTCCATTATTATGTGCTGCCCAGCATGGCTCTCACCCTGGTATTTCATGTCTTACGACTGGTCCTCACTTGCAGGAAACATGAACGAAAGCCATAGACCAAGGCCATCCAGTTGATGTCATTTTATTTGACTTCAAGAAGGCGTTTGATAGCGTACCTCACCGGCGACTGCTACATAAGATTTGACAATGTGGTATCCAAGATGCAATTTAGGTGAATCAAACGTTTGTTGTCATGCAGACTGCAAAACTCAATTGTTGGTTCCACAGAATCCGAGTGGGTACCAGTAGAAAGCGGTGTTCCACAGGATTTAGTCTTAAGTCCTCGTCTGTTCTTCAGTTATATAGGTGACTGAAATGATAATCTTGACTGTGATGTCATCATGTCTGCAGATGATAACAAAATTTGGAAAACCATTTAATTGGTGAAAACGCGCAGAAGCTACAAATTTATCTTAAAAATTAGCTGTCTGGTCCAGTCAGTGGCTTCTTACGTTAAATATACCCAAATGTGTAGTCTTGTGTTGGAATCTGGGAGAAGACGTTTCCCCAAACACCAGTGATACCATGAACGGAATTTCACTTAAAGAAGTAGATTAGCACAAATATCTAGGTATCTGGAGATCTTCCACCCTAATGTCCGTCAAACACTCAAACGAGCCATCCAAAAGGTGACGAGCAGGATGCATTGGATCAGGCGCGCTTTCATAGTCTTTCCTCCCGAACGGTTTCCACGGATCTTCAGTACTTTCATTAGGCCGCATTTGGAACACGGAATTCCAGCATGGATACCCTTGATGAAGAAAGATTTTGATCCTATCGAGCAGGTGCAAAGATGGGCAACAAAATTGGTGGACGGTCTTAGGACCCTGTCATATCCATAAAGACCTATCAAGCTTAACATGTTTCCTTTATCATATAGACAACTGAGATGTGATTTTCTAGGGACATTACGAATTATTCACGGATATGTCTGTTCGCTGAAATTCGAAGATTTCTTTGAGTTTAAAAACATGACTCACCTGTGCAGTCATCCATATAAGGTCAGAATTGAAAAGACGTCAATACGAGGGGGAAAAAACTTGAAAATTGTAGACAACAAAATCGTCAAAACCGTGCGCTATTTTTATGGGAACATCCGGTGAAATTGAGGGCAACCATGCCGGTCAAAAGCCCTACAAAATGCCTATATATTTGAACCCAGACAGGAGACTGGATATATCTTGTGAAATATCCAGCAATAATCCCTCTGTGGAAAAAAGAACCAAAAATCTTCAGAAATCGAGGAAAGAAAACAAGATTCAAATGATGTACAACATGTGCAGAGTCTATTGAACAAAATGGACGAAATCAAACTGGTCGTGGAGCATTTACAACCTGACTTCATAGCTCTAACGGAACCATGGTTAAATGAACAAATCGCAGACAAAGAAGTCAGGATAGACGGATTTCAGCTTATCCGCATGGATAGAAATGGACGCAGGGGTGGTGGAATCGCAATGTTCATACGAGAAGGCATTGACTACATTCCGGATGGGCCCTCGTACAAGCTCCGCGCTTAGCTTGGCCAACGGCCGCTTAACTGCATGCATCCCCCGCGCCATCTCTGTCCTCTTCCTTCTCCTAGAACGGCTCTACCAAACGCTTACTGCCGCCTATCATATTGTCTCTTTTTACCCTCCCCCTATGCACATTCCTCAGATAACCCACACAAATGGACGAACACTATCGATTTCATGTTTTAAATTTCTACTGCGTTCCAACGTTTCCCTATAACTGTACTGGCCTGAAGAAAAGTTATCGAAAGCATCGCGTATGCTCGCCAAGTCGTCTTTTGAATCGTTTAATGGGATTTTTTGCAACTTTAAATAGGAAATTGTCTTGCAAAATACTTTGCTGTAAACTGAAAATACCAAACCAACCAGACCTCCATATTGCCGTGGTATGTCGAGCCCACGACAGCGAACGGACACGGACGAAGCACTCATCACAGAGGTCAAGCAAATCTGCCGTAGCAAACACTTATACATATTTGGAGATTTCAACGCTCCCGATATCGATTGGGTGTCAATGTACTGCTCGCGATCAGAAAATTCATTCGAACAGAAATTACTTCAGTTTGTAAATGATGAGGTTCCGAAATGGGCAGCAGTCAAGCTGTTTGGATCTAATCATAAGTAGAGACGACAATTGCATCCTTGCATTAAGTTCTTACGTGCCACTTGGACGAAGTGATCATTGTGTTCTTGCTTGGGGGTACAGTCATTTTTCTGTACCCAAACGTCGGGAAGTTAGGGGAGAGAAATGTATGGAAAGGGGATTATCCCAAAATGAAAGAATTACTGAATGGGATAGACTGGAGCCCTGCACATGTACCTGACCCAAATGCTGCCTGGTTTTTTTTAGTAAATTGATTCAGCAGTTGGTAGAGAAATTCTGCCCACTTAAAAGGCGATCGTGCGTCTCCCGACCCGAGTGGGTGACATCGGAAATAAAAAGGAATCTCAAGAAGAAAAGAAGACTGTGGAGAACATATGCCAGATATCCACAACCTGAACATTTTTCCACTTTTAAGAAGCAGCGAAATCGGTGTCGGAATCTTCTAGGAAAATAAAGATCCGCCTTTGCGTCAGAAATAGTCAAAGACATACCAATAAATTCAAAAATATTTTTTTGCTTACGTTAATAAGGCAAAACGAAATCGTGACTGCATTCCTTGTCTAAAAGACTATCAGGGAAACAGGTTAACTACTAACTCTGATAAGACCAGCCTCTTATCCAATTTCTTTATGTCCGTGTATACAGAGGAACCACCTTTTGACGAAGAAGAATACTACAGTACTGCCACATCTACAAACAAAATAAGCACGGTGTCATTCCCAATTGACACAGTTAGAAAAAACCTGAAACAGCTAAAGCCCACTAAATCACCTGGCCCAGAAGTGGTCGATCCTGCCTCACAAACATGCTCTCATCCATGGAAAGTAGGCCAAAATCATTAGAAATAGGTTAGTCAGTCGATGCGGTCTACATTGACTTTAGCAAAGCCTTTGACAGGGTTCCACACAAACGCCTGATCTTTAAGCTGCGTCAAATGGGTGTGACTGGCAACCTACTCAAATGGTTGGCCGACTTTCTCACAGGCAGACGCCAACGTGTTTATATTGGAGACGCCAAGTCTCACTGGGAAACCGTTCACAGTGGAGTTCCGCAGGACAGCGTTCTGGGTCCCATTTTGTTTCTGATATACGAGAACGACTGCCTTGATTGACTGACATGTGAGAAGGTTATGTTCGCTGGCGATCATAAGTTATGGAACTCGATTGGAAAACAGGAGGATGCGCGGAAATTACAACAAAACTTACATCGCTTGCAAACATGGTGTGATGAGTGGCTGCTGAACCTTAATCTTAACAAATGCCAAATAATCTGACTGTGGTCTAGTTCCAGAAGGATGATTAGGTTTGAATATCAGTACTTCATCAGTGTTCACCAACTCAAGAGGTAAATATTCTAAAGGCGTTGGGTATATGGATAAGGCCCACTCTCAAACCATCGTCGCACTGTGCGAATATCGCAAAGAAAGCTATGCGTATCTTGGGCGCAATCAGAAGATCCTTCGTTAATTTTGACGGATATATTTTTTGGCGCGTGTCGGGAACATTTATCCGGCCGGTGTTGGAATATTGCGTTCAGGCGTGGCACCCTTGGACGAAACATGACTACGCTCTGCTGGAGAAAGTTCAACGGAGGGCGATGAAACTAGTCAGTGGATTTGAATGCCTACCCTATGAGGGCTGACTAGAAAGAATTAAAAATTTTCCTCATTCTTATAGACAATACATAGAGGATGTGATCTGAGTCTTCAAACTGGTCAGGGGAGTTGATTGTGCTCTTCAGATGGCAAATAAGTCAAGTCTCTGGGGTCACCCATACAAACTGAAAAGAAAACACGCCAAACTTGAAGTTCTGGCCAACTTCTTTTCCCAACGGGTGATTGAAAAATGGAACAAACTGCATACTTCGGTTGTTCAGGCTGAAAGCGTTGAAATGTTTAAAAGAAGACTTGATGAATTTTTACTTGATGGACATATATTTAGTCGACAGCAATGATCGAGATACTAAAACGACTAGCGCCATGAAACATTTGCTTATTTTGCTAGCGTCTATCTGTAAATAGGGTTTTCAAAGGCTCTGCCTATCTCCCTTATGTACACTGAATTATACTGAATTAAATCCGAATGTTTGCGCCGAGATCAACGAAAATTTTATTTTCGTCAGCGAGTGGCTCGAATATGGAACTCACTTCCAAGCGGAATAATGATGTCGATTACTGTGGATATGTTCAAACCAGAGTAAGACTGCTTAATCTTGGATAATTGACAACTCTCCCTACAGGACTATCTTCAGTGAACCATTAGCTTTACTTCATGATTTCAATTTATGCGTATCGTTCCATTCCAGGTTTGATGTAAAATGTATAACTGTATTCGATGTTGTCTGTATAAGCTTGCATTTATAATTTCAATTATACATAAATAGGATCAAAAAGGGCTATGCGCGAAACCCTCAAACTATACAATATACAATATCCAGGACCTTCGAATTCTCCGAACGGCTGAGTCGTTTCTGAATATTCTTCATAACATTTATAGATTTTTATAAGTATTGTTAAACAAGCAGACGCATTTTTGCTCATATGTCTTTAAATACTCGTTATACTACAAACCCAGTTGGAGTTTTTCGTTATACACTCGAAAGAAAGCATACTTTTACGCAGTGTTATAAACATTCATTTTTTTCAGTTCAGTTCAGTGTATTTGAAGAAAAGAGGCTAACGCCTTTGAAACTCCCTATAGCTTACATAAAAATAACAAGAACAAAAAGCAATGTAAAGAAGTTACAGTCAAGTGAATGCAGGCAGATTTACGTGGGACACTGATATTGTTAAGGTTAAGTAGTCCCATAGTCTTCGTGGTGCTGCAGCATATGTATGTCAAGCCAACGTTTGAAGGTATCTACAGACTGGGACATTACAATCTCCTCAGGTAGGTTTTCCCACGGTTCCACGACACGGTTGGTGAAAAAAACTTCCTAACATCCAATCTTACTTGGGGCACACTTAGTTTGAATGGATGACCTCGGAGATTATTCGTAGTGGCAAGTTGGAAAAAATCATCACATAAGAGGGCGCAATCCAGGCCACGCACGATATGGAAGGTTTGTATCAAGTCTCCGCGCAAATGCCTATAACTCAGAGTTAGGTTCCTAATTTTGTGGCTCGTCGCTGCACCCTTTCGAGCATGTTGTAGTCCTGTTGGGTCCACAGTCGCCAGGCTAGGAGAATGGATTGGACAGCGCGGGAGTCATGTTTGCAGACGACATCAAGAAATGGCAACCAATGCGATGAAGTACTGATGAACAGACTTTACAAGAAGGACTCAACTGCCTATCGGAATGGTCAGATAAATGGCAGATGAAATTCAATTTTGAGAAATGTGTTGCACTGCGGCTGAAAAGGAAGAGGGCAAGCGTGACGGGTGACTCTTATCAATACTTCCTGAATGGAAGGTGCCTGTCCAATGTATCAGAACAAAAGGTCCTTAGAATCGCCATTTTGGCTTCCCTAAAGCCCTCCACTCAATGTGCCAGGTCGGACAAAAAGGCGTCTAATTTCCTGTTTGCCATTAAAGGAACAATGGTAGAGACCGATTAGGACATTCGTTAGGCCACATTTGGAATATTCTGTACAAGCCTGGATAACATGGACAGTTCAAGATCAAAACTGTCTTGAAAGAGTACAAAGGAGAGCCACCAAAATGGTTAGGAATCAAAGCTCCTTCCCATGTCCGAACTGCCTAACGAATCTTAGTCTGTTCCCTTTGAGTTATAGGCAAATGCGCGGTGATCGTCTGTAGACATCCCTCATTGTGAAGGGATTGGATTGTTGCCTGGAATTCCTGGACTTCTTTGAATTTGCTGCCACTACCCATCTCCGAGGTCACCCCATTAAAACTACGCGTCCCACAGGCGAGACTGGATGTGCGCATGTTCTCCTTCTATGCCAGAGTGGTTTCACCATGGAATGCCCTCCCTGAAGACGTTGTGATGTCGCCATCGCTGTCAAGCTTTAAAAGGAACCTTGACAGTTTTATGTTCCAAAACGAGCCGGAGCGATGAGGAATTTTTCTTAACCCTCGAGAGTCATGCACCACTTGTTATCTTTAATGATCACCTTTCAACTTTTGCATCCCATGTGGTTTCTCTGTATAACACACTTAAATTTAAGTTACAAAAAGCGTACTGAAAGGTCTATGCCTATTTCCCTCAATAGATTGAATTGAATTGAAAAAGGAAATATTTCGAAAAAAAGGCGGGACGTTCAATCATTCACACTTGGAATATGGATTTCAGGCGTGGCCACCGTGGCTGCTGAAAAGGGTTCAAAGGAGGGCAACAAAAATTGTGAAGGGTCTAATGTCTTTATCATACAAATGCAGACTTGATGATATTTAATCTTTTCCTCTTGATTGCAGGCAGATTTGAGGCGATCTCATACAAAAATAACGGCTCGTAAGTAATCTGGACTGTGCTCTACATTTCGAAGACTTTGATTTGCCACAACACCTAACCTGCTTCAGAATTCTCTCAAACGTGAAGGAACCTTATCCAACATGGATGTTCGTCGCCAATAGTTTCGCAGCGAGTTTTCGGTGCCTGGAATGGACACACAGAGGACGTCATACGGGCGGACACGACAGTCACATTTAAACATACACTGGATTTATGTTTGCTTGACAAATACCCTTAAATCCTACAGGAAGGCACTGCTATATCATGCCAAATTTGTGCACATACATAAAAATAACGGTAGATGACTGTGCCTAGATTCCACCGTTACATATCATTCTCTTTCTCCGTAAATACGTTATCCACAACTTTGCAGTAACGTGTATCTCAACTGCAATATTGCAGGTAACGTTTTTTAATATGGTCTTCAAAGGCAATGCCTAGTTCTCTGAAATATATTTCACTATACTGAAGTTCCAAATGTTTCTTCCCTATTATTGGGCAAATTTGGTTTGTAAAACAGTGAGTACTCGAAGAACAGTGTAATGTAATCGCTTGACTTTAATGACGGTTGACCCTGTAAGTCCAGTACATTTTTCTCATCTCGGGTAATAATCAGATCAAGACAGTTTGACTGTTGTTCTTCTCTCGTCCGGAGAGCATTAAAATCACCAACAATGAGGACATCTTTCTTCTTGCTGGCATTGTACAGTTTCATCATGAGAATGAGATCCTGATCGGAAGTCTGCTTAATTTAACGGTACATAACCGATATCGTCAGTGGTCTGGAATACTTAGCAGATATAGTAATGCTTAAGAGTTCCAAATCACGCAATTGAATATGTTCGTCAACCATAGCGGTCAGCTTGTGAGTGCCAACAACCATGACTCCTCCTCCTCAACTTGAGTTATCTCTGCTTAAGTGTCGATATCCTCCTAGTGATATTTCAGAATTAGCAATGTTAGCAGAAAGCCACGCTTCAGTGAAAGCCATAATGTCATGTTTGATTTCATTCACTTCGTTTTTAAGTTCCTCTAGCTTGTTGAACAAGCTTTGCATATTTGCGTAGAAAAACATTTCATGATCGTTTTTTGGGGAGACCTAGCTCTAATTGCTACAGGTTTCGGCCCCAGGAAAGACACCTTGATCTTGACTATTTAACCATCTTGGATTTTCAGTCCTTTCTCCTCTCTGCCACTTCTCTCCCTCAATTCTCTCCTTAGTTACCTCAATTTAAGCTATTCTGTTGGCCTGTAGTGCGGCTAAAAACACTTGTTTATGTGACCTTCGTAAGGTCATTCTTCCTTCTAAAAGAAGCGCTTCTTTGGCTTCGTTTTCTAAAGAATTTTTCAAGGCCTTGGGGGTGTTCTCATATCGCGGCTGGGGTCTGCTATGCCTAGTTGGAAAGCTTTTTGTGCGGTTGAAATTTCCGCGTTCTTCAGGGCAGCACTGGCGTATTCATGAAAAGATTTAGATAATGTGGCACTCATTCCTTTGGAATGCATGACGTGGTTTCTGGGACACCCCTTATTACGATATTTCACTTAAGATTTATTGTCGAACTCCTGATTTCCCCACCTACGCTAGTGGGGTAGTTCACAGTGGTGGTGTTTCTCATGGATGCTGGCACTTAAACATGAGAGTGATTTTCGTCCTACGTTGGAGTTCTGGGACTAACATTTTGTATGACATACACCCTTCGTCTTCCAAAACTCTTTCCTTAGGGGGGTTCATTTGATTCAGGGAGCCCTTGAATATTAAGACATGTATCTCTATCGGTTTTGTTTATTTTCTACTGGTGTCTGGTGCTTTACTTGATGAAGCGCTCTGCGACTGTTTGCTGGGTATGCATTTGCAGATATAACGATTAGTTCTGTGCATAATAACGCTCTTTGATCGGTTGTGACCTTCTACAGCGTGGTTTTTGCTGGGCTTTTGCTTAGGTTTGGCCCGCTTGAACTGAAGCTGTGGCTTAATCTGTCTTTTTGGTATTCCTCGAGACGTTTTTTTCATTTTCTGGGATCCCTACTGATCGTTCCAGCATGTGCATGCTAAATTCAGGAAAACAGTGGTGAACCACATTACGGGGAATTGTTAACGAGTCCTGAAGTTCATTCAGTTCGTTGGTTTAAAATAATTATTAACCTAAATTGCCCTGTACAACGAAAGAAAAAGCAAACCATACGCTATGGATAGACCACGAATTAAAGATCTAATTTTAACTTCTCGCCAGCAGCTTAAAGGGATCTTCCAATCTTAAAATGACCGAGTCGTTTCTCTTTTATATTCATAAAACTGATCTTCCTAAAAAACTTCGTCCCATAATTTTAAAAACTTTATCGTTTTTGCGATATATCATGGAAGTCAAAAATACACCTTCAGCAACTGTGTAAAATGCGTGGTGCTGCCGAGATTCGATTGAGAGCACCGGTGTGTGGCCAGCTACGGTGATAAAACTGCACTTTTGCTGTACGTCAGACTCATTTATTTAAATTAAAATGATGGAATAAGCACTTGGCATAATACGAATGGCTGCGCTAACTCTCATGTTTCATAGGAATTGCCTCCCACCAAACGGGCCAGGAGTTTAATGCGTTTGTTTGATGTCACTTACCAGGAAGAAGCATGTAAGTCATGCTTTTAACTTCTTTAAAACGTTTTCGAGATGGACAAGGATATACAGGGGCTGAAGATGGAGATAGAGAGGTAAAAAACTTTTCCTCGAATTTTACCCGAAAAGAAGCAGTATAAACGATGGAAGATGAGTCGGACAAATGCACATACACAGCTTCCTCGGCCAAAGCATATAATGAGGAAGATAAGGTTGCCTCTATAGGGCTCAGCGTAACCGTTAAACAGTCTCTTGTACTGAAAAAAAGCGTCCAGCGGGGATCTCAGAAAACGAAGAAATGTCTCAGGACATCCTAAAAAGAAATTTTAAGCCACACCGTCCGTACAAGCGGGCCAAGCCTAAGCATTTGCCAAGCAAAACCGGTGCTGTGGAAAGTCGCAAGGGATCCAACAGCCGTATTAGGCAGACTTATAGGCGCTATCTTTGTCCCAATGAACCTCCCACAAACAGAGGAGGACGAAATATGGAACGGTCATAATATTTATTTATTTATTGTCAGTTTACAGGCAAGGTCAAATGAGATAAACAGAGGATGGTCAAGCTGACAGGTACAAAAACCTCCTGATCATTCTTTCAATTGTTTTCTGGACTAAAAGTGGCAGCTTATTAAGGGATTAATGTTCAAGACCGGGAAACGTTGACGCAGGTGCATGGTTAAGTACTTCCCCTTGCAGTGTTATGGATCTGGTATTCTGCACCAGCAGGTATGTCGGCGAACGGCTGCTCGCTGTCAACTAAATAAGGAATAAGCCAATTAAGGTCTGCAGAGCCAGCAATATTGCCCTCAGCATGAAGTCTGACACAGGATTCAGGGTCCGCAAACGCCATCAGAATGGAAGAGAGCTTCCATCGAGGCAACACCCACAATTTGAGGAAGGTGGTCTGGATGTAGAGAACTAGTGACAGCTCTCGTAAACAAAGGATAGTTTTGCTGAATTTTAATACTTCTGGGTAGTTTATTCCAGATTGCTATAGCATTTACCGAAAAAAACTGACGGTATTTAAATGTGCGTGTAAAAAGGAAGAAATAAAAATAAATCTCGATGACTGGTGCGCCAAGAGTGGTCGAGCTGCCTCAGATGTGTAAAGGGGTTAAAGGTACAACTGTGTAAAAGTTTAAACAGTAAAAATAGTCCCTTCTGTAATCTGCGAAGCCACAACTGGTCGAGGCTAATAAGCTCACTGGGTTGTTGGTAATACAGGTTTCTGTGTTCTGAAGAGAAAACTCTTTTTTAAAGAAGTGGTGGACTGATTATATCTTCTGCCATTCACTAGCGTGCAGAATGCTAAAAAGAAACGAGTAGTATTCCAGACTAGGTCTGACATACATTTTATAAAGGCTGATTTTAATATTGATGATTTTGAAATTTTGAGAATAAACCCAGTAGTTTAGCGTGCTTTCGAGACAATCAGGGCACATTGCTCTGACAGATTAAGACTAATAAAATATGATATTGCCAGATCCTTTATAACTCCAGGAACATTATGTTCATGACTGTCTATGCTTAGATGGGGCTGATGGTTGTCAACAATAACCAGAATGGAGCATTTGTGCCAAGAAAGTGAAAGGTGCCATGTGTGACTGCACTGAGCTCCAGCATCACCAGAAAACAGTTGCAGGGCACTACATCAAGTAGAGCATGACACGTCAGTAAAATATATGACCTTAATCGAAAGAGATAAATTATTTATTATTCAGTGACTCCCTGAATCATATTCAAACAGTTCAGTTCAGGTTATTAAGTGAAATATAAACAAAGGCGTTTGAACTCGCTACTGGTTCCTGGTGCGGTAGATGTATCGCAAGTATACTACCATTTTAAACTAAATTACACGCAAGTCACCGTCCCTGCACCGCCCTCCGTGGAGCATATGGTGGACATCATCGGACTATGGTGGTCGAAATGTTGGTTGAAAGTGGCTTAGAAAATTTTGTGATACATTAAGTAAATTCAAAAAGATATGGTGTACATATATGCACGAGAAAACCAAGCCGTCGTAAGCCAATAGAAAATTTTATATATAAATGACTAAACAGGTATTAGAAGTTGTATAAGTATATGCAATTGTGATTTTGAAGCTGCAGGTTAGTGATAGCGTTGATGTCAGTAAACATATCAACGAATTTGATATAAAATAATCCATAAAAGGGTATTGAAATAAAGCGAATGGTACAAATAAATTGTATAGTTACGGCCCAGAGGGCCCATCATTACAAACTACGAATAACGGTTTAAATAAATACAAAGGGGATAATTGCTGCACTATATGAGCATCCATATGAACAGCAAAAATGTGTAGTATGGTAAGCATATCCGATTCAGAGCAATTTGCCATTTTAAAAACACAAGTTAACAATCTTTGGCATATATGTATGTATATGTATTGCTATATGTAATAGGATAGTATTGTGACGTTGCTGACAACGTATCAGGGTTCAGACGCTCCTTTTCGGGTGAGCTATGATATAGCATTCAGAGCTTCATTTTATAACCACCAATGGAGTTGAGAGAGGAGGAACGCATCGTGGACAACAGGGTCGAAATGAAGAGGGGACAGTAGAGGTCACGAAATCATCATCGAGATGCGACCTTGCTGACTGCATAGTCCACCAAACAAAGATGCAAAACTATCAGAACCCGGCTCGATCGTCAACTGAACCTGAAGTCCATCGTCGGGGTTGCAAAATCGGAGGAAAGTATCAAGGTTGCCAAGAGTTGGCGATTCTAGTTTAAAAGTGGGGATGAAAAAAAGAATGCAAAGATTTACTATACAGGGCATGATGGAAATATAATTAGAGACCAATATAATAGCAAGGGAGCTGCCTCAAATACCAGGAGGAACCTTTCCACAATCCAAACGCTGCAAGTATGGGAAGGAAACAGACAATTAGAACTTTATATCTTCCAAATGTAAATGTTTGCGTAATTTTGTTTTTAAAATAGCTAATGTAGACGACAACCTAATTTACAGTGAGAGCTTATTCCATATAAAAGCATATTTGGAGGCAAAAAAACTGAGACCGGTTAGTTGTGGAGCTAAGGGGTGGTGAAATGATCATGGAGGAATAACGAGTGGCATAGGGTCGATCTACCGGAGGTAAAGCGTTAATTCGTGGGAGATTTGGGCTAGAGTTAACGCGAAACAGGAAGCAGACACCGGCTTCGAGTCGTCTCACCCAGAAAAAATTAATGTTTGCTAACTGGCATCTATCCGTATAAGAGAAACTGGATCCAGGAAGAGAAAATAGTCTTCGAGTAAAAACCCTCTGAACTTTTTTAATCTTACTGCAGTCAAAGGCGTTCGTCAGCCTAAAGAAGGGACAGCAGTATTCTAGGATAGGAAGAACAACCATGCGGTATAGGTTTAACTTTATTTCTGGATTAATGAATTTATGTGATATAAAATCACCTATCTGTGCAGTCTTTGCAGAAATTCGATCTGCGTGAGACGATAATTCTAGTTTATTTGTGTAACTTAGACTTAATTCTCTTAAAGTTAATCGTTCTAAAAGTGTACTATTTTGAAATACTAGGGGTTCAGGCAGCTGGGCGGGCCAAAACTTATGAAAATTCTCTTGGATGGAGAACATTCCATCTGCCAAATGGAGCTCCAACGTGAGATCATAAGTAGATCAGTATGGATTTTATCAATGCAACTATTGACAGTGTCTTTATTAAATGAATAAATGCACTTGAGCTCGTCAGCGTAAACGAACATTTTTGGATTTTTGAGTATATTTGAAATTTCGTTTATGTACAGAATAAAGTGAAGGGGACCTAGAACCATGCCTTGAAATCACCACTCGTTATCGGCTGAGGCGTCGAATAGCTATTACCTACTAAGACCTTCTGGCTACGGTAACACAAGTCCGAACCAATTAAGTAAATATGAGGAGACCGGATGCCGCGGGCTTCCAGTTTCACCAGAAGATGGCTGTATGGTACCATGTAAAAGGCTTTGCTCAAGTCAAAGTATATCAAAAAAACTGACTGTTGCTCATTACGAAGGGAAGTGACGAGGTTAAGAAAAGCTAAGTGACACACTTCGCATGATCTCCCAGGTAGAAAACCATATTGCGAGTCGGACATCCCCCAGCCTCTACCGAGTTCTCCTGCCCACAATACGCCCGCAAATTCAACTAACGCATCTGCCTGGTCGGTCACCTGTGAATCCATCGCACGGAGATTGGTGAACCAGTGCCTGGGGCTCCGACATACAGTTGCTGCGCCCGCCTCCACTGTCCTCACTGTTCCCGCACATTTACACACCGCATAGGCCTATTAGGACACATGTGCCTTCACGACAATCTGCGGTTAACTACCGGAGGCTAAGCCACATCAGCGCACACCATCTACACTAATACATAGACAAAACCTTCACAATCATCATAATGTACCTGATTAAATCAAGGTGTACTAGAAACCGTGGCTTGGAAGGCTGCCAATCTGACGCTTACACCAGGCCACGCCGTCGGCCCAGTGTATGTGTTGTGTGTGTCGAGTGGCTGACCAGTGGACTGGGAGTCAGATGGCGATGGCTCCTCCATATCCCCTGAGTAAGTAAATCCTGGTGTGTGCATTATGGATGCCAGGTCGTGCTGTGGCGCGTGAAGATGGGTACACCAACCCATCAGCTAATGCGCCCACTCCCACATCAGGCAACTGACTGGCTCGGATGGTGGTCTGATCGTGGGTGTGGGGGGAGAGTGAGGTCAAGAACGCAGCGCATTTCCCTCACTATAAAAAATCTGACGCACTTGAAACTATTACGGTTCGCTAAAGCCATAGCTTGGAAGGTTTCCAACTGATGGGATAACTCTGATCGCGGGGTCAGCCTAATGTGTGTTTTGTGTGGAGTGGCTGACTGGCGGACTGAGAGTCAGGCTGCAATGACTCCTTCTTAATGTGGTCTTTGTGGCACTCCCACTCCGTGGGATCCGAGTCGGGTGTGGTGGTACACCCATGGGCGCCCGCGCCAGCCACCTGTGCCTTCTCCCATTTCTGGTCTTATTGACTCTGTCGTGACACCGGGCTCAGGTGGGGAGGAGGAGAGAGTGCGGTAGCTGCAGTGCAAGGCTAATATCACTTTAAAATAAAGCACGCACAAATCACCGTCTCTGCACCACCCTTCCATGGAGCATACGGTGGACCTCGTCAAAATCGACGGTCAAACTGTCAACCACGAGCTATGGTTTGCTCATGCCTAGAGAGTGTAACACAAAACAAGGCGATAAGTCCTCTAAGTAATTTCTTTCTCTCTATGTGCATGCAGGTAACCGTAGGAGGTTCAGAAATTAACGTGGAATAACTACTCGTAGGAGCTTCTTGCCTGCGTATCCAGTTATAGTGAATTGGTTATCACCGTCATCGGAAGCGCAAGCAAAGTACGTTTGGATTTGATGCTTGACATCTTGATGCATTATAGACCGCAGCTCATCATAAGGACTCAGAATTGAAGTAGCTATCACCGACAGGCCACACACACACATGCGTGAATGTTGATTCCCGAATTTGGCGCTATCAGAACCCGTTCAGCCCGAATTCTATGTTAAAGAACTGACTTGAAAAATTGCCTTTCTTATTCAAAAATAAATGTTCAGTTCAGTTCAGTGTATTTAAGGAAAATTGGCTTACACCTCTGAAATCCCTATTCGTTACATAAAAGTCGGAAGAATAAGAAGCGATGCAAATAGGTTACAGTCAAGTGAATGCAGGCAGTTTTAAGTGGCGCACTGATATTGTTAAGGATAAGTTGTCACATGGTCTTCGTGGTGCTGCATCATATGCATGTCAAGCCGATGGTTGAATTTATCCACAGACTGGGACAAAACAATTGTCTCAGGTTGTTTATTCCACGGTTCCACGACACGGTTGGTGAAAAGAATACTTCCTCAAACCCAATATTACTTGGGGCACGCTTAGTTTGAATGGATGACCTCGGAGATTATTCGTAGTGGCAAGTTGGAAAAGTTATCACATGGGAGGGCACAATCCATGCCACGCACGATACGGAAGGTTTTTATCAAGTCTCCGCGCAACTGCCTATAACTCATAGGATAGAGCTTTAGGTTATTAAGGCGAACCTCATATGGCAGTTCACCTTGATCTCTTACTAATATTATGGCTCCTATTGTAGTCCTGTTAGGTCCGCGGTCGCCAGACTTGGATCGCATCTTCAAGATGTGGCCTTAAAAACGAACCAAAGAATTTAGAAAAGCAGTCTTCATCAAAAACTTTAAATGCCCACGTGATAGCGTACAGCATTGAATTGCCAGATTTAGCCATCTTGCAACATTGCGTAGAAGGCTTCAGGTTGTCTTTCATCCAACCACCGTGATCCTGCTGAGTTTGTGCTTCTCGGAGTGGCATACTGTTCAAATAATAGGGTCACATATAAGTGACCTGATTTCGATTTCCCAAACGTAGAAGGGTGCATTTGTTTGAGTTGAAGGAAAAAAGCCGTTTGCGGGACCACTCGTCCAATCGACGAAGATTTTTTTGGAAATCGTTTCCATCGGCAGCATTGTGGATAACCTTCCGGATTTTTACATCGTCCGCAAACATAGAAAAGTCACAGTCCAATTCCTGTGCACTTTCATTAATGAACAAGAGAAATAGGATCGGTCTGAGCACTGAACCTTGTGGAACTCCACTCTCGATGACCATGCCCTTTGATCGCGATCAACCTACACAGACCACTTCGGAACGACCAACGAGAAATTCCTGATCCACATCCAAACGATGACGTCATTCGGACGTACATATTCGGTGGTCCACAGTCTAAATTGCTACCGTTTCTTTGGATACTTACCATCATCAGAATTCAATTCTGAATCCTAAGATGCTCATTGACGCATTTAAGCTCATTGACGCATTTACGTGAGATTTTGTTTCATACGCCTAAGAGATCAAGAACGAATCACCTCGACGTTTCATTATCTCATTCTGAAATGCAACTACCGTATTTCTCTAATCTACCACTTGACCAAATTTTCCTAAGCAGTTTTTTCTCCTACCTTCTATTAAAAAATGATGGCTTATTGAACTCTGCCTCCATTTTTATGGTAGGAGTTTTTTTCACTGCCTATTTTTTCTAGTTCACCAAATATTTTAAAACATCGCTAACTGTTGACATAGCAGGACATGTTATGTATTTGTACATTTTATCTGCGCACCTTGTCATAACTTTATTTCGTTACTAATGTTTACTTAGACAGTGCCTTGCCGGTGCTAACCAAATATAAATTCTAAATAACAAGTTTGCATCCAATACCAAACATACTCAACTTGTAAAGGAGACGCTGGTGCGGAACAATATCGAAGGCCTTCTGGAAATCAATGTAGGCCACATGTACAGTGTCTTTTGCATCGAGTAATTTTGTCCAGCTTTGCATCGTATAAAGTAAGTTCGTAACACACGATCTTCCCCTACGAAAGCCGTATCATGCAGTTAATGAGAGCTTACGGGTTTCTAAATAAATCATCAATTCCTTTTTGACAAGCTTCTCCATAACCTTGCAACAGATTGAGGTCAGGCTGACAGGCCTGTAGTATGAAGCAAATGCACTACTACCACTTTTGTGAAGCGGTGTAATGTGGGCTGTTTTCCAGTTGGTAGGAAGAATTCCCGTACCGAACGATTTCTGGCACAGAAAGGATAGCGGTTTGGCCAGCTCTCGAGAAATTTCGAAGATTAGCTTTGCCGGAATCTCGTCGAGGCCATAGGATTTGCATGCATGTGAAGTAGTATTTAACAGATAGCGTTTGATTTGTATTTTAAATTCTTTTAGGTTCGACCCTTTCAAATAGAGCTTGGCAGGAATGTTTGATTATTTCCAGATTTATGGATACATACCATTTGACTGGAGTAAGGAGAATAGACTAGACAGTAGTATTTGAGCATATATCATGTGCTTCAGCATGCAACGTGGGATTTTATCCGTTCCATATGAGGTGGAATTAGAAAGTTGTTTGATAGCTTTTTTTACGGTTTCTTCGCTTAAACAGATCTCATTGAGGGTAAATGCTGTCATGTCTGTTGTTTGGGGTATCGGCTATTCCGAAACTAAATAGTTGGCTGAGAAGTACTTATTGAATAAATTTGCTAGTTGGTTGTCGTCTGCTATTACTTGTCTTGCGTCCTCAATCATGATTTTTGGACCTGGTTTTAGATTAGCATTCATTTGTTTCCGAAAAATCTGGGCTGTTTTTTTCGGAGGACCCTATTGCCCAGCGTTCCGATGCTTTTTTCCTAGTTTTTCCATCTTATCAACTAGGTTATGAATTTCCCTAATTCCTCTGAGTGTGGATAAATAACTAAATGAGGGATCGTGAAGTTGTTTTTTAGTTTTCTTGCCTCTTGGAAAGGAACTTAAGAAATTGTAACTTCTTATACAGCGATCTCTCATCTATTAAGAAAAATAAAAATGGAAGAGTGTAAAAGGTTAACAGCTTCCGTCGGGGATGTCGTTAGAGGACATGAACTGCAGTACAATGACCTTACATAGTTCTTCATATAGTCTATGTCATGCTTTTTTAATTTATGTAAGTGCAACTAAAATCTTATGTTAGTTTTATGTTTAGAGGAAGCCTTGTTATTATTGCTTTAATGATCAGTTTCAAAGGTTATGCCGTCGTTATGCGTATATAGGGGTCAGATGTCATTTTTTAGAATAATGCCTAGTATGTTGTTTCCTCGTGTCGATTTATTAATTATTTATGTCTAGTTATGAAATATAATGGATGATAGCAGTTTATTATGTCTGGTGGGGGCTTATAGTTCAGCCCAGTTTATTTCTGGACGGTTTATATCGCCTGCAATTATCTTAAATTGAGATTGAATATTTGATATGGTATCTATTACATTGGTTAGGCCAGTGTCATCATTACTACATTCTGGATGAGTTTAGAGACATCCGATAAGTATGTTTTAGTGCGAAAGGGATTTTACTATGGCAAAGCATGCTTCGCTAGGGAAAGTTTCATATGAAACATGAAAACCTCTTTGTTCAATGGTACTTTTTGATGTTTATTACGCGTCTTCTCCCCCGAGTAGTTATTTCATGTCCGATTCTGAACCTCATACGATTACCGGCAATGCAGATAGAGAGGGTGAATTTCCTTAGAGGACTAATCATCTGGTATTGTGTTACACTCTGCGCATGAGCAAGCCATTGCTGGTGGTTACTGACCTAAAGGACTCATGAATGCCTATCCTTTGGCTGCACGCAAGGCTCTCACTTTAATGATTTATATATCCATTATCTAAAAGCAGCTTTTTTCTACGGTTAGTATTTATTAAAAATGCGTGCTAATTTTACATTTTCAAATGTTTTCCGATAAGTCTTTATTTTTATATATATAATTATTTGACTGTTTATTAATTTTCTTTAAAACTAATTTGCAAAACCTATCTTTTATCTCTGCCTGTTAGTGGTATATTTTTTCGTTTTTAACATCAGGTATGCTCTAGGTAATTCGAATGCGCAACAAGCCGGACGCCAAGGCTTTGATCTAGCTTGATGAAACGACTAGTACTAGTTGTTTTATAAAGCTAGATCAAGCATAATCAACATTATATTATCAAATACAAATATGACGACTATAGGAGGGCATTGAAAATTTCTTACCGTTGAACTTTTCTCGCTCCTAATCCATTTCTAACTTTTTTACGTGATCAGTATGACTAAGTCTTATTAGTTGGCAGATCCCACACCAAAATCAACTGCGCCCTCATCTGATTTGAAGTTTCTTTGCCTGCGAATCGACCGCAGATGTTTCTACCTCTGTCGAATAAATACTATCGAACGACCATAACAGTCTATTCTTTGACCCTTATAATTCCTATCCAGATAAATTTATCCCCATTCTCTATAGCTGTTTTTTTTCTCAGATTTTGCTTTTTCTAAACTTTGGAAGTCAGGTTTTTTTACTTAAAAAAACTCCTGATTTCGAACACTGCTATTGAAGCAAAGAACCAAAAAGCTAAAGCGGTTACGGAAAAGAGGTGTTTTTTTAGGTTTTTTCCTGTGTTCTAAGGATTTGATGGTGCCCAAAGAAGTGTCCAATCAATACACCTATTTCTTTATTTATTTATAAAACCAATTGCAGATTTTTGCATAAGTAATCAAATTTTCAACTCCTCATAACATGGCTTTTGACCGGACCGCTCTTGTGAAACCTGCCAAATTTCTTTTCTTTATCTAATAAACTCTCTTCATAACGAGCATCTATCTGTAGCAGTTATTTATTTTGATCTTAGTAAGGCATTCAATAAAGGGCCTCATAGATGACTTATAGCTTAACTAGAGGCTATCTAATTTCGTAGTCCTCTAAGAGTCTTCATTAGACCATACTTATCTGATCGAACGTTTAGTGCGGTCCTCATACTCAAATGCGTCATCGATTTTGGGTGATGTCCTTCAAGGTACCGTGTTAGGTTGTTTGTTGTTCTTAATTTACATAAATGATATTTCATCGATAGTTAAACATTCTCAATCTTACATTTATGCTGATGACCTAAAATGCGTGTATTCCTTTCTGGCCTATTGAAATCTGCCTCCATTTTCACGGTAGGCGTTTTGATTTCACTGCCTATTTTCTAGTTCACAATTACTTTCAAAACATCGCTAACTATTGCCCTGACAGGACAAGTTCTGCGTACATTATTAAATATTTGTTCATCTTATCTGTACACATTGTCATAAGTAGAGGACTTTGGCAGATTTGAATAATTCCTTTGACCCAATTGTGTAAAACTTGGCCACCGAGGCCGCCAAGTTTTTCACAAGTGAGTCAAAGGAATTATTCAAATCTGCTACAATCCTATACTAATTAATTGTGCCTGGTAGTCATATGGTGGATTCTAGATTGATTGCTTAGGAAATCCTG
Organism: Schistocephalus solidus; assembly: GCA_017591395.1. Taxonomy (NCBI): domain Eukaryota; kingdom Metazoa; phylum Platyhelminthes; class Cestoda; order Diphyllobothriidea; family Diphyllobothriidae; genus Schistocephalus; species Schistocephalus solidus. The sequence continues at coordinate 14,693 of WEDG01005760.1, read as the reverse complement.
CTCGGGCAGTCCGCTTGCTGTATCAGAATTGGTGGATTCCATACGTTTCAGTAGACTGGGCAGGTAACTTGACCCAAGTGTGATTAAACGGGATTACGAGAGGGATTTGCTCGAGCGAGCAGTTCACAATCCCAAATTGCTCTACAGCTATGTAAGAAAAAGCACACGAAACAGGAACCCAATTTCTGTAATGAGAAACGATGATGGTTTCGAGATTACAGAAATTCAAAACAAAGCTGAACACTTTTCACAGTTCTTTCAGTCAGTTTTTCACCCGAGAAGCAGTTTTTATTCCATCTAGTTGCGAGACTATGGGAGCACCAATTATTCAGGATATGCTCTTTCGAGAAGAGGCGGTCCTTGAAGAATTAAAAAGTCTGAACGCATGCAAATCCCCTGGCCCCGACGAGATTCCAGCAAAGTTACTCCTCGAACTTGCTCGAGAGCTGGCCAAACCGCTATCCTTTCCTGTGCTAGAAATCGTTTGACACGGGAATGCTTCCTACCGACTGGAAAAACAGCCCACATTACACCGCTTTACAAAAAGCGGTAGTCGTGCATTTGCTACAAACTACAAGCCTGTCAGCCTGACCTCAATCTGTTGCAAGGTTATGGAAAAAGCTTGTCAAAAAAAGGAATTGATGATTTATTTAGAAACCCATAACCTCTTATCAACTGCACAATACGGCTTTCGTAGGGGAAGATCGTGTGTTACGAACTTACTTTATACTATGCAAAGCTGGACAAAAAGCACTCGATGCAAAAATACACTGTGCATGTGGCCTACATTGATTTCCAGAAGGCATTCGATAGTGTTCCGCACCAGCGTCTCCCTTTATAAGTTAAAGAATGTTTGGTATTGGAGGCAAACTTCTTACGTGGATCAAGAATTTTCTCGTCGGTCGTTCCCAAGTGGTCTGCGTAGGCGGATCGCGATCAAAGCGCACAATCATCGGGAGTGGAGTTCCGCAAGGTTCAGTTCTCGGACCAATCCTATTTCTCTTGTTTATTAATGATTGTATACAGGAATTGGACTGTGACTTTGCTATGTTTGCGGATGATATAAACATTTGGAAAGTGTTCAAAAATGCTGCCGATGGAGACGATTTCCAAGAAAATCTCCATCGATTGGACGAGTGGTCCCGATAATGGCTCTTGTCCTTCAACTCAAACAAATGCGCCCTGCTACGTCTGGGAAGTCGGAATCAGGTCACTGATATGCGACCCTACTTTTTTAACGGTATGCCACTCCGAGAAACACACACACAGAAGGATCTCGGCGTTTGGATGACAGACAACCGGAAGCCTTCTACGCAATGCTGCAAGGCGGCTAAATCTGCCAATTCAATGCTGTACTCTATCAAGCGGGCATTTAAAGTTTTCGATGAAGACTGCTTTTCTAAAAGTCTTTGGTACGTTTGTTTGGCCCCATCTTGAATATGCGATCCAAGCCTGGCGACCGTGGACCCAACAGGACTACAAAAATGCTCGAAAGGGTACAGCGACGAGCCACAAAAATTAGTAAGAGGTCAAGGTGAACTGCCATATGAGATTCGCCTAAATAACCTACAGCTCTATCCTCTGAGTTATAGGCAGTTGCGCGGAGACTTGATACAAACCTTCCGTATCGTGCGTGGCATGGATTGCGCCCTCCTATGTGATGACTTTTTCCAACTTGCTACTACGAATAATCTCCGTGGTCATCCATTCAAACTAAGTGTGCCCCAAGTAAGATTGGATGTGAGGAAGTATTTTTTCACCAACCGTGTCTTGAAACCGTGGAATAACCTCCTGAGGCGATTGTAATGTCCCAGTCTGTGGATATATTTAAACATCGGCTTGACATACATATGTTGCTGCACCAGGAAGATTATGTGACTACTTTACCTTAACAATATCCGTGTACCACGTAAATCTGCCTGCATTCACTTGACTGTAACTATTTTTACATTGCTTATTATTCTTCCGACTTTCTGTATCAAATAGGGATTTCAAAGGCGTAAGCCTATTTTTCTCAAATACACTGAACTGAAAAAAAACTCATGGCTCCCAGTGGGGCCTCGTAGTTTAGTTGGCTAGAACATTTCATAAGTTTATTTCGGTACAAATTTGTGTTATGAAAGTGCCTATCCGGCGCTAACCATATCTAATTTATTAATTCTAAATATTGAAATAACGTGCTTGCTTGTGAGTGAGAGCGAACTTGGTTTTGTCCGTGACATCTTCATGAGTATAATCGTATCCATGTTATGTCAGAGCTTGGTCCACTTCGAAGGCTGGGAAATCCCATATTTGCATATCGCAGGCTTCCGTGCATAGAAAAATTATAACGTTTACTCTAAACTTTTGGTAAACGTCTTACGTTCAACTCACTGAACAGCTTGAAGCAATTTCATCAGTCCAAAACGGAAGTCAACCGAATCGTTTATTAAGGTTTGTCTCCTTCATGGAAATATAAATAGTGATCACTATTTCCCGCTAATGCGACTGATATTCAGAGAAAATTAGCTTGAGAATTTAAGATTTTGACAGAAATGCATACTTCAAAAAAATATATGCAGGGTGATCAATGTACAGCTCCTTTCAAAATTTTTGGACACCGTATTCACAGAATTCATTATTAGAAATACTGGCATTAGTCATTGTAAAATTCCTTCAAACATTAGGGTCTACATTAGAGGAAAGCAATTGATACCAGGTCTCTAGGGGCAGACTGAAACTTGCTATGAATATTTGGGCAGAAGTTCATCAGCCACAGCGAGATTTTTATGAGTTTCCTACCAGCATAGATGGTCGCCCGTTCAACGACGCCTTAACCGAATCCACAAAAAAGAACTCAACGACAGTGGTGGAAGAACAGAAATGCATTTTCATATGCTAATAGTGTATTTTAAGGGAAAATAGGAACATAGAAGTATGCAAAAATGTGGAATGTATTCGGCTCAGTTCAGTAGTTTAATTGAGATGTTACCATATAGACTGCCCTTCCGACTCGTCAAACTAGTTGGGTACAAATCTAATCCTACCGGCAACTGGCGTGATATAATCAGGAACAAGGTATGTGGGTAGATCAATAGTGTAGCATTGGGATGAGTCTTTGGGCAACATATAAGCGAGACGATTAGGACTGTTCCTTCTTACAGATATAAGTACGATATATTCATTAAACTGTCAACATGCAGCCAGTAGGATATATTGGGGTGGTTTAGTATAGCAGACTGGCTGCACAGGTATTCAATAAAAACTCAGACAGCGAGTGGGATGGTATAAATTTGCAAACACTTTCTGTCATCCCTCCTATTTGCAATTATACCTTGTGCGAATTCAACTTGATATTCTATTGCCAGTTCGTGACCTTTGCCACCCAGATAGACCTTGTTGGCATCGGGAAGACAAATGATCTGTGTGCGCGTATGCCCATGGGGAACGAATACGTGATATGCAGCTTCAGAGAAAGACAGGTGGCGATGGACAAGTGAACTTACTTTCGGTGAATTTTTATCGACCAACTGCTAGAAGTAGTCGGTGTACAATCTGTGCCATGAACCAGCTCTGGCTGCTGCTTCTGATTCCAGATGGTAGAGTATTAGGATTAGCTAAGTTAAGGCAGATTTAACCCGAAACATTGTGTATCAATATTCCCACATTTTCTGTCGCCTCGGTGCTCTGCCTTCCTAACTTGGCTGATTCGGCTGGATGTCGGTTTCCTGTTCGTGAACTTTACCGTACACATGGAGATGTTTTGCCACATGACCAATCGGCTAGACGCAGTCTCTTGTCTATCTGCGCTGCACTCGAACGCATATTTGTAGTTCCATTCCAGAGGGTCTTTGGGGTTGTGATTGACTGAATGATGGCAGTATAATCCGGAAATAGACTGCATCAATCAACCAACACTTTCTGACGTCCCTTCGCGCTGCCCTTCTAACCTGACTGAATTCGGACTGGTAGTTGGTTGACTGTTCGTGAACTTTACCACCCATACCGAGCATTTTGCTTCGGGAAGTTAATATATCAGTGCGCACCAGTCCTGATTGAATAAATACGTGAGTCACATTATTGAGGGAAGTAGGATTTCTCCCTTGAACTCCGTATTCACATTCAAAAATGTCAATAGAATAAACGTTAACAGTAATAAGTTTGACAAATGAAAACATGAGGTCATAGATATGTGTGGGCCAGGCACGAGCTGCCGCTACTGACACGATCTTCATTATATGAACAATAGTTTCTCAGCAAATGGGTATCTAAATTACATTTAAATGTATCAACTGTTTCTGAAAGGACCACCTCGTCAGGGAGTCCGTTTCATGCAGACGTGAGGTACGCCTGACTGAGAGTTAAACCGCTAAATAAGTATTATTTTAGGTTAGAAAATTTATTTATTTTTGCAAATTTATCCATAGACCGGTGAAATTTCAATCTATAGCGGTATAGAGCATTCAGGAATTTTGGGGTTCCTAAATCTTACATATGCTCCAAAGTATGTGGGGCTACATCCAAACATAGCTCCGCAAAGGCCCCGCCTATGGTGGGGCCAATTGCTAGCAGGCGTAACGCACTAAGAGACTAAACAGGTTGTTTAAGTGGATTGAAGATTCACTTATTGGCGCGAGCCCAGGATGGGGTCGGAGTGATCGAATGTCGGTGAAGATGTCGATGCCACCTTCCAATCTAGAGCGCTAAACCTCGTCCCCCAGTTATCGTCGCCGCATATCGTATCGTTGTCCCCTGCTCCATGTCAGCATCTCCTCGTCCCGACCATGCAGTTGCCCTCAACGTTGGACTCCCCGCCGGTTATCTAACGGACATGACAGAATTTGCCCCATTCCATACGGGACACATCTACATGTAACTATCTCTTCCTTATTTTCTATTGTATACTTTCATATATTTGTATATTTTGAAAGGTTACAGGCATTGCCCTTGAGGACCTTATTAACGTTAAGTAATCATTGCATGTGTAAGTCAATATAAAATGGTGTATATTTAAAAAATGTTTGAGTAAAAGCATAAAAAAACTTCAAATGCATTTTCACAGTTATAGGCGAAACATTGTGAAAGAAAAGTAGAGCCCGACAGATTTTAAAAGGCTGGTTTTAAGTTATCATGTTGTGAGAGTTGTCTTTTGTCAAATATTATGCCATAAAGTCATATTTTAAAATCAGAAATGCTCTCAGTGGCAACCGTCTCGCTTGGTAGCGAGGTTCAAGGTCGTACAATTCATTGGCTGAAAATACTTTTTGAGGTTCAATTGCGTACGTTCGCTATTGACCTTGTAAGGATGAACATGCAGATGAGTTGTGCAGGCAAACTCAAAGAAATCCTCCAATCTCAGGGAGGAATCATAGCCCCGGATAATTTGGAATGTCCAGAGCAGGCTACACCGTAAGTGCCTGAAGAAAAGAGGAAATAAGTCAAGCTTTTTCAATCTGTCTTGGTACGCTAAAGTCTTAAAACCATCGACCATCTGCGTTGCGCTCCACTGCACCTTTTCGAGGAGGTTAACACCTATCTTCCTGCACGGTATCAAGGCTAGTATTCTGTAATATAAATGTGGGTCTCACGAAGACGTTATAGACTTTTCCGAAGAAATCAGGGTGGAATATTTTAAACGTGCATCGTATCAATGCATTGTATGTGTTGCCTTCTGGAATGCTTGCTTACAGTGTTCTGTTCAGTTCAGTTCAGTTCAGTGTATTTGAGAAAAATAGGCTTACGCCTTTGAAATCCCTATTTGATACAGAAAGTCGGAAGAATAATAAGCAATGTAAAAAAAGTTACAGTTAAGTGAATGCAGGCAGATTTACGTGGTACACGGATATTGTAAGGTAAAATAGTCACATAATCTTCCTGGTGCAGCAACATATGAATGTCAAGCCGATGTTTAAATATATCCACAGACTGGGACATTACAATCGCCTCAGGTAGGTTATTCCACGGTTTCAAGACACGGTTGGTGAAAAAATACTTCCTCACATCCAATCTTACTTGGGGCACACTTAGTTTGAATGGATGACCACGGAGATTATTCGTAGTAGCAAGTTGGAAAAATTCATCACATAGGAGGGCGCAATCCATGCCACGCACGATACGGAAGGTTTGTATCAAGTCTCCGCGCAACTGCCTATAACTCAGAGGATAGAGCTGTAGGTTATTTAGGCGAATCTCATATGGCAGTTCACCTTGACCTCTTACTAATTTTGTGGCTCGTCGCTGTACCCTTTCGAGCATTTTGTAGTCCTGTTGGGTCCACGGTCGCCAGGCTTGGATCGCATATTCAAGATGGGGCCAAACAAACGTACCAAAGACTTTAGAAAAGCAGTCTTCATCGAAAACTTTAAATGCCCGCTTGATAGAGTACAGCATTGAATTGGCAGATTTAGCCGCCTTGCAGCATTGCGTAGAAGGCTTCCGGTTGTCTGTCATCCAAACGCCGAGATCCTTCTGTGTGTGTGTTTCTCGGAGTGGCATACCGTTAAAAAAGTAGGGTCGCATATCAGTGACCTGATTCCGACTTCCCAGACGTAGCAGGGCGCATTTGTTTGAGTTGAAGGACAAGAGCCATTTTTCGGGACCACTCGTCCAATCGATGGAGATTTTCTTGGAAATCGTCTCCATCGGCAGCATTGTTGATAACTTTCCAAATGTTTATATCGTCCGCAAACATAGCAAAGTCACAGTCCAATTCCTGTATACAATCATTAATAAACAAGAGAAATAGGATTGGTCCGAGAACTAAACCTTGCGGAACTCCACTCCCGATGATTGTGCGCTTTGATCGCGATCCGCCTACGCAGACCACTTGGGAACGACCGACGAGAAAATTCTTGATCCACGTAAGAAGTTTGCCTCCAATACCAAACATTCTTAACTTATAAAGGAGACGCTGGTGCGGAACACTATCGAATGCCTTCTGGAAATCAATGTAGGCCACATGCACAGTGTATTTTGCATCGAGTGCTTTTTTCCAGCTTTGCATAGTATAAAGTAAGTTCGTAACACACGATCTTCCCCTACGAAAGCCGTATTGTGCAGTTGATAAGAGGTTATGGGTTTCTAAATAAATCATCAATTCATTTTTGACAAGATTTTCCATAACCTTGCAACAGATTGAGGTCAGGCTGACAGGCTTGTAGTTTGTAGCAAATGCACGACTACCGCTTTTGTAAAGCGGTGTAATGTGGGCTGTTTTCCAGTCGGTAGGAAGCATTCCCGTGTCAAACGATTTCTGGCACAGAAAGGATAGCGGTTTGGCCAGCTCTCGAGCAAGTTCGAGGAGTAACTTTGCTGGAATCTCGTCGGGGCCAGGGGATTTGCATGCGTTCAGACTTTTTAATTCTTCAAAGACCGCCTCTTCTCGAAAGAGCATATCCTGAATAATTGGTGCTCCCATAGTCTCGCAACTAGATGGAATAAAAACTGCTTCTCGGGTGAAAACTGACTGAAAGAACTGTGAAAAGTGTTCAGCTTTGTTTTGAATTTCTGTAATCTCGAAACCATCATCGTTTCTCATTACAAGAATTGGGTTCCTGTTTCGTGTGCTTTTTCTTACATAGCTGTAGAGCAATTTGGGATTGTGAACTGCTCGCCGGAGCGAATCCCTCTCGTCATTCCGTCGGCTGTTGAAGATTAAGCTTTTAACCTTGTTCCTTTGCGTTTTGTATGTTTGCAAGGCTTAATTTTCATTGGATCGGCAAAATGTCTTCCAAAGCCTTCCTTTCCTGTTAATCTCTCGTTTCAGTTCCCTTGTTAGCCACAGTGGTCTGTTAGATATCCTTAGTCCTGATGGCGGACAGTGGCATTTTATTAGGTTTAACAACAACTCCTAAAATAAATTCCAGTCCTCAGAGACATTCCCGGAGGAGAAAAGATCCCAGTCCATTCGTGATGCCTCAGCTCTCATCTTGCACAAGTCTCCCCGCGATAGATTGGGCCTGGTTTCATTCATTGCAGGTGGCACCGAATATAAACCATACTCCCATGAAAGTACTGCATGATCACTTCGACCAAGTGGAGGTAGGTAGTGAACCTCGTTTATACTGTCAGGATCGTTAGTGAAGACGAGATCTAAACAACTAGCCTGTTGTCCTCCACGCGCTCTTGTTGGAAAAAAACATGTTGTGTGAGAAGAGCTTCAAGTGTTGACTTAAGCAGACGGTGATCGAAGGACAACTTTGAGCACTGCGCCAGCAGATCGTTCCATCGAATGCTGGGTGCATTAAAGTCCCCCATTAAAACAACATCAGGTCGACTACCAATCTCCTTTATGTTCTCCAAAAAACAAGTATCAGCGTCAGTGTCTGTCCCCGGCGGTCTGTAAAGAGTCATGACTTCAAGGGACTGCGATCCCCGCGTCTTTATTTTCAGCCAAATAGCCTGAGGGCATAAAATTCTCAGTTGTTCACATGCCCAGATATTTGTGTGTTTGTACCTCTTTTAATGCAGTGCCATTAATAAAGTACTGGTACTGTCGAGATACTTTTCAACCGGTGCTTTTATGTAGGAGTACACACTTGGATACATTAAACTTTAGAAGCCACCTGGCCGACCAGTCACTTAGTTTGTCGATATTCAATTGTTACCCTTTTGTGTCATCAGCGCAGCTGATTTCAGTCCATATTTTTATGTCATCTGCAAACATGACAGCTTAACAATTTAGGTCACTGAGACAGTCGTTCACGTAGATAAGAAAGAGTAAGGGGCCCAAAACCGAACCCTGTGGATCACCACTTTCTTCTTTTGCCGATTCCGAGCTCGAGTTTCAAACAACAACTCTCTGTACTCTGAAAGACAAGAAACTCTTAATGAAATTGAAAAGTTATCCACAAATTCCTACGTTTCATATCTTCTGTAAAAGAAGCCCGTGTGGTACGCTATCAGAGGCCTTCTTGAAGTGAAATAATACCACATCTACTGGAGAACCTTTCTCTGTGGCCTTTGTCCATTTCTCGTGCGACTGAAGGGCACACGTAAGACAGGAACGTCCTGGACGGAAGCCGTGTTGGACGTCACATAAGATTTGGTTGCTTTCCAGATAAGGCATTAAATGCCTCTTCTGAATAATCTCCATTAATTTACACGCTATGCAAGTTAAAATAACAGGGTGGTAATTTTCACAGTCCAGTCGTGAATCCCCTTTGTAGATCGGGGCTATGCATGCACACTTCCATTCTTCCGGGAGTTTGCTTTCTTCAAATGACTTTCGGCATGTGATGGACAGTGGTACACACAGTTCGTCAGCAAGTTCTCTACAGTGCTAATGCAGGATTTCTATCCGACCCAGGCGATTTGGCAGATTTCATACGGAGTAAATCGTTTTTAACTATGGTCGGTGAAAAGTCTAGGTTTAGGTCCTCTCTTGTGGATGAGGAGTAGGTGGATGAGGAAGGGAAAGGAGGGTTAAACATTGTTTGACAAACAGGGGGAAAAGCAGCAAATTTATTAGGCCCTCGGGTGAAGAGGGTCTGCAAGTATTTGGAAAGAAGGGATGCTTTAACTTGGTCGTCGGTATCAAGTTATCAGTCTGCAGACCTTAGGACAGGAATCATTTCCTAAGTTCTCTTTGTACTCCGTATTTAGCCATATAGCATTTTGGGGTGTTTCCAACGTTTTTTGCAGTATGTTTGGTTCAAACTTCCTTCGCAGCTTAGTAGCCTCGCTTTTAAAAACCTTGCGTTGCTGCTTATATTCCCGTAAGTGAGCATCGGAGGTGGTTTGTCTGTAACGCCTCCAGAAGCCATTTTTTTGAAAGAGGCCTGCAAGTTAGAGTTTATCCACTTTAATCTGTCTTTTTGGGATGCCCCGACATTTCTAAATTTTCTGAGATCCCTGCCGGTTGCAATCTTTTCATATAAGAAACTAGTTAACGGCTTCACCAAGCTTCATAGACGCAGCTTTATCTTCCTTATTGGATGTGATATACAACGAAGCTGTGTATGCGTATATGGGTTTGTCCTCCTCATGTTCCATGGTTCCGGAATGCTTCTATTCGGTTAAAATTCGAAGAGTTTTCTTAAAATTCTCTATATCCAGCTTCAGCCACTGCATATCTTTTCCATTCTCCGAAAATTTTTGAAGAAGTTTAAAGCAGGTCGCACACGCTTCGTCCTCGTAATTGAAATCCAACAAACTGATTAAACCATTGGACCATTTGGTGGGAGGCAATTTTAAGGAACCATGTCCGAAAATGTAGTCATCAGTGTTATGGTTAGTTTTATTTCATCATTTAAATCAGCGAATTCGTCATGCGTTAATAGCTCAGTAGTCTTATCGTCATTTCCCGCACGCAGTTGCCCTAGTGTGTCTTGTAAGGCTTCACCATTGAGAAAGTAGCCGCTACTGTCGGCAGATCCGCTGGGTTACCTAAGCAAATAACTGTACAATTATTGACGTCAAACCGCAAAAGCCAATGATTCGACCACTCCTCCGACCGAGTTAAGTTGATCTGTATTTTATATTCGTCGGCAGGGCTCGGAGTACACTCCATACTTTGTTCTGCCATTAACTACCCACAACCAATTTAATGCTGGATAATCTATTGCAAAGTTAAGAAGGAATATTCCAACAGGTCCATGTTGAAAGATACCATATAAATCCCGAGTATGGGGGTTTAAGTCTGAATTCACCGATCGAGAGTACTGCATCTCGCCCATTTTCCAAAAAAAACAGACGCTCAGCATATTTCAAGAACTAATTCACAGTTTGCCTTGTTTTTATGATTGCAAAATGCTTAAAACGACACTTCACTTGATTGAAACGGTTCAAAAATTATTCGGGCAACTGAGTAAAAGGAAAATCATTTTGAGTACCTTGAACCAAATTCGAAACAGCCGTTATTCTCATGGAACTGTTTTAACTTTTGAAATTAACAGAGTCAATGATGAACCGCTCAAAACGGACTGCAGCCAAATGGTTGGCCAATCTGACTGAGTCTTCAGGTGTGTCGCGGTCAACATTAGAAGGTAACGTACAAAGTATATGCATTTATTTTAGAAGAAATCCCTTCTCGAATCTCCTGTGATGCCTCGATTACAAGCCGACCCAGTGAAGTAAGTATTAGAACTAATTTCATGTTTTAGACGGACCAAATTTCGTCAAGACAGAGCGTACATGGAAGAAAGAGGATGCATTCAGGTATGCGGATTGCAGGTTATCTAATTTTTACCTTTTTGTTATCACCGACGAAAACGAGGACCCTGCTACAAAGCGGGTAGGCTGATTTCTGATGCTTAAACTTTTGTTCGGAAAGGTTCGCCCTGTCCGAGTATTCCTCCCACGACGAAAAATCATTGATTCTCCAGCTTCGTCCAAAGGTAATCTTTTAGTTCCATTTGAATAACCCTGCCATCAGCTTGCAATCTGGAGCTGAGCCTTGCAGAATCATACAGCGAGACCCCACCAAACGATCAAGTTGTTCGCGCCGTTGGGGGTAATTGCTTCTTTTCATCGACCCCATCTTTCTGGGTTTGCTGTCGGTTTAATTCTACATTATGAATGTTCATGGGATTTCGCGTCACATGTGTTTCGGTTAATTTCTACTTACTAGCAATTTTTGGAAATTCACAGGAGGGATGTCCAAGCGCATTTTACGGCAGAGACTAGCCAAATGCCAAGACCAGAATAAGGGTGTGAATAAGGCAAGTTCATATTGAGCAGCAGAAATTATGCTGACTTTGTATAGCAACTACCTCGCCGTATCCTTCGAGCTAGACGAAAACTCATCGATTCTGCAACATCTCTTTCAGGTAAGCAAGTTGTATTACTTATCTGTTTTTTTCTTCGATAGATTGTGCCGTGGACCTGACTTTAAATTTGGATGGTAAGCCCTATACTTTACTTCCGTGTATTATCGTTTCGAGGATTAATAATCTCTTCCAAATTGTTCGCAGCAGACGAGGGAAAATATATAATAATTTGCTTGACCTCGAACTGACCAAACGATCGTGCATTTCAATGGTAGCAAATTCGTAACATCACTTTTTTAAAACCGGGAGTACCGTATTGCCTTTTAGATTATATCATTACCTCCCTTAATGACGACAAAAATTTGTCATTCGGCTTAAAAAATCAACCAACTAAACTATGAAATCTCTGTTCCCCTGTTTCGTGTGATTTAAGTTTACCACTTCGAATTTTTCTCTAAAGGTGTGCTCCTGCTGCTATTCATTATACATTTTCCACATTTTTTTTCCCTCAGCCATTCCCGGTTTGATACCAACTAATTTTAGCGACCTTTCTCTCAAGTTTACAATGCAGTAAGAATATTCTTTCAGAAATTCTACTGAACGTTTTTCAAAGATCGATTAACGTTCATCTGTAGCCTTCCAACTATTTCTATTATCAATTGTCGCTCCTATAGTTGGTTATTTTAAAAGGTGTTTTGGGCATTCGTCAATCGCGATTCGGGACCTGCGAATATAATTTCATTTGGTCTCTCTACGACGGAAAACAAAATATATGCGTTTTGGCGTTACTGGTAATTATAGACCGTCTCATTGCTGTAAGCCTTCCGAATAGCTATATGTTTCTATGTCTTGCGGTTTTTGACTGCAAAACCCTCAAGCACTGAACAGTTTGGTTCTAAGCAAATAATTGTTATACGTCCACACGTCCTTTACAATTTCGTTTAATAATTGTCGTAATTCAGCATTGATTTTCAGGTCAAAACCTCTCTACTCTAACACAAAAGCACCATGCACATACGTCGGCTGAAGTTATTTCCCCGACTAAGATCAAAGTCAGGCAACCTTTTGATATTTTGACAGCTTGATCATGATTTAAGCAATGCTGTTTTGATACGCTTTTTTGGATGTCTGTATTGTTGTGTATGCCAGAATATCCTTTCCTCTCATAATCCTTCTCCGGCATTTCGACCACTCCTACATGCTGTTTTTACTTAATCTTCAAACTTTCAGATCAGCCGAAGCAAAATCCAAAGCCTTCTACAGTCAAGGTGCGTTACTAAAGTGATATCTGCATGACTGGCTCTACACACTCCTAGCTGCGGGAATAGTATCGCTCGTGTTATTCATCTGTTGTAGAATGCAGCGCAGCGTAATCTGCGGTCACGGCGGTTACTTGTCGAGTCGATCCATTCCATTGAAGGTTTGATTTTTCTCATGCTTTCATGACTACTAGATGGTTCCATTGACTTGACCATCAATTCTCTCGGTACGTTTGCGCCAGGAAACGGTCATATTTTTTTTATAATCCACACTTTGTTTACAAGCAAGTCTCATTAGTCTGTCTGTGTGCACAAGCATTTGAAGGAGTGATAACGAGTTTTCAATTGAGTTTTGATTTCAACAGAAACAACACCTGCTGAGATCGGAGTAGGCGCTCAAGCATCTTCCGCCATCAACAGCTGTCGCGGTAACTTTCCAACTTTGTTGTTTTTCCTACCATCTTCTAAGTCCACTTCCTAATATCCTGCATTTACTACTGCAGAAGTCTCAATTAAAATTGACAAGATGTCATTGCCTGTTGCACTGGACGAAGAGCCATGCGGCGTAGCTCAAGGTATTGCATTACTAATCCAGTCTCCATTCCCATTGTTCTCGTAATGTCACATTGCTAGCCGTCAAAATCATCTTGTATTCAAACACAGTAAACACCACCCCCTAGGCATGATTGGTTTTAACTTCAAGTAAATAAATTTACATTATGTCAGATTGCAAGAAGCAAAGCCAGTACTGTCTTTACCGACAAATACAAGCGAGACTGGAATAGCAATTTATGGCGCATTACTGTCATCAGCCAGTCATACCCAAGCGCAGGTAGTGCACCACCCAAGGCTCGAACTCGCGACCTTGGCTGGCTGATGACAGCTAATAAGCCATAAATGGCCATTCCAGTCTCCCTTGTCTTTGTCGGTCATGTTATTCAGCCTATACACTTAGCTGCCTTACCTGTTGATCAGAAGTCTAATGCTCTTATAATTGAGGCACGGGCTCGTTGTCTTGCCAGTTTATATCGGGTGGTGCACCATCTTGGGGTTGCATTTGACCAGCTAATGATGGCTAATGAACCAGAAATGGCCATTCAAAACTCGCTGGTCTTTGTCGGTCTTTTCAATCTGTAGTTGAATCTATCATGACGCGCCGAAAGTCTTGTCTTAACGGGCTGCGAACTGTCCAGCTCAAAACCGAGAGTCAAGCTGTGACAGCTCCTTCTCAATGTGACCTTTATGGCTATGAGATCAGAGTCGCCCTTAGAATGGCCTGGCACATCTGGAGTAGGGACCAGCTCGCGCCTGACATACGTATGCGGGCTGTTTAATTCCGTAACCCACTGCGCCCGCTCTAACCGAAAAAGATGGGGAAAGGAGGTGAGAACACATTAGATGCTACTCAAATCCAACAATGTTGTAGCGTCTTGCGACTAACTGCGTTTTCCCTTTTCATTGAGACATTTAGTTGTTAGAATGTGGTTGCCAAAGATTTTGCACCAGGAGCATGTTGGTACCAAAGTTTCAACATATTACAGAATCTTCAATTGCATTTCAAAAACAATCAACTGAATAATTTGTGTCTCACCAGAGCATTAAATGACACCGCAAAACCGTTTTTGCCGCCAAGTCTATTTATGACGTATGTGATTTCTGTTGTATGCAAACAATGACAAACATTACATATTACGCACAAACTTAATACATTCAGATACTACGGAAAACGTGATTCTGCCCGGTCAGG